>JACDJE010000188.1:1089761-1170891 GCA_016647715.1 Pavo muticus
GGGGCTGGCCCTGCCTCCGCGGCCGGCGGCGGCCCAAGGTTTAAAGTGAGAACTTTCTGCGGGCGGCGCCGAGCCGCACAGCCCGCCGCCGAGCCGCTCCCACTCGCCGCGTCGCCGCCGCTGCCTCCCCCGAGCGGGCTGTACAATCCTCGGCAGTGTCCTGAGACTGTACGCCCGCCTCGGGGGCGATCTGGCACAGCCGGCCACGCCGACCCCGGCCGGCCGCCCGCGGAGCCCCGCGTCCCGCGTACAGGTGCTGAGCCCGCCCCGGCCCGAGAGGCGGCGCAGGAGCCAACAGCTGCCGCTATGACAGCTGACAAGGAGAAGAAGAGGTGAGGGGCCGTGGGCGAGGTGCTCGGGCCGCTCTGTCCCTCTCGGGGCCGCGGCTGAACCCTGTGTGGACCGGGCGGGAGGCGGGGGCCGCGGCCCGGCAGGGTTTGGGCACCTGCAGGCAGTCCCGACGGGAGCAGCGGGAAGGGGCCGGGCCCGGCCCGGCCCGGCCGCCGCCCGGAGCGAAGGCGCTGTGCCCGTGGCCGTGCTGCTGGTGCTCTCGGGCAGGTGCACCTGGGAGCGTAGTCGCAGAGGCGCGTTGGCTTGCCGTCGGTTGTGGCCTCTCAGGGTGCAAGTGGACGGAAGCATCTTTGTAGCTAAACGCGCTTCGTACCTTTTTGCCGAGAGGCAGTTGGCACACCATGCGAATGTATGCAAATAGTACTAGACTAATAAACTTCATTCAGCACGTCCCCGTGGCCGCCTCGTTCTGGGCACTCGATCAGAAAGAACCCGGAGCGTCCGTGTAGTTCCTCGTGTGCCACACGTTTCCTAGAGGGTTGGCGGTGCGAGCAGCGAGCCCGGGGGGCAGCGCTCAGTGCGGGCCGGGGGCCGGGGCAGGCTGACCGTCTCCCTTTCGCCCCAGTGAACTATTCTATGGAGAAGTAACAGCGACTTAGCACGCTTCTGTAATCGCTTCAGAGCGTTTTCCCCGCTGGTTCTCGAGGCTGAACATCAAAATAAAGCGCCCTCGCTCACGATCGACAGTTTACAAGGGTGAGCACTAAGCGAGTGAATAAAGGTCTACGAAGCCTCAGACAGGGTGTTTATTCAGCCTGTTTTCTACAACAGGCAGTCACAAGGCTGCTTCTATTATTGGCTCGGTTGCGCTTCTGTTCTGACTATAGATTGTGTTCATAAAAGATGTGATTTGCCAAGTAAGAATTTTATCTCGTTATTTGTCATGTGTGCCTTCCAGCTGATGATGCACTAAACGCTGGTTTGGGTTTGTAGAAAGGCTGCTTTTTTATTGAGTCACTCTGTGACCGTGGAATAGGGGAGCGATCGTCGTACATCCCATATGTTTCCCACGCAGCCCGTCTCTGTTTCTCAAACTCGAATGGTTTACAATTTGCGAATTACCTTCAGTGTGATTTGTTCTGGGCTTCAGGCTTCTGTGCAGGGCATAAAACGTGGGTGCGTTGTCTGTCCTCTTTTGTCAGAGAGAGCAAACAATTGCAGTACGGTAAGGTGTGCTTATAAAAGCGTGTTATAGAAGTTTATAGGAGTTAGAAGAATGAAGCAGCAGTGTATTCTCAATACGCACGCTCCCTGCCTTCATTGCATTGCCCCTTTTCATGAGAAACTCTTAATCTCTTTGGGTTTAGCATTCAGACGTAGTCAGGGGGTGAGTGGTACTTGAGGTTGCAGCGCAGCAAGCTGAAGTGCTCTACAGAAGTGCTTTTAAGGTACAACGTAGAAACTTCACGGAACTAGAAACCAAGTGTTTGATTGCCAGTCTCTGCTCTGTCCCCGATTTTCCGTAAGTATTGTGACATTCCAGTGACAGCTTTCTGTCTCTCTCCGAAGTAGGCTAACAGTTGTTATCTGGCTCGTGGGATTGTTGTGTAAATTGGTGTTTGTGAAAGAACTGCGAGCGTATCACATGAGTGATTTAAGATACCGTGCCCGTGTCTCTCTGTCTGTCCGAATATGTACCTCAGCCTGTAGGAAAAACCGCGCACTGTAGCGTATTGAAGCAAGAGACATATTTTCTTAATTTTTTACTATGGTGGAATAGGTTTATTGCCTTGAGTTCAACAGTTGTTGTGTTATTCGCTCAATTTCTATCCAGATATACAGCTGGGAACTCTAACGTGACTGGCTAATGGCACTTCTAAATCGATTTCAGGGAAAAAAGGTGGTGGTGGTAATCTGGTTTACCGGATTTGCAGGCAACTCTGGCACATATGTTTAGAAGAGCAGTTCTCTTACTGTTAAACAGATGCTCTGTGGAAGATAATCTTTGATTCTTTTAATGGGCCATTTAAGTTGAAGAGCATCCTCAGGTTCTCATTTGAAGCTTTGTCTGTCAATGAGGAAGAGCAGTTGCTATCTCTGGAACGAGCGCTGTCGCGCATTTAACGATACTGTGGTCGTTTCTTACCTTTAAAACTAGCTGAGATTAACACGGTTATCATTTTTAACTTAACAAAAAAATTCATTATCCACACTGTCTTAAATACTAGATATAGGAATTTGATGAAGTGTAAAAATCAATTTGATTAAAAAATCAAAGGTGGGGAGGGAAAAAAACAACAAACCTGTATTTATGAATATTTTGCAACACAATGACAATTAGTAAATAAGTCCCGATTTAATCGGGGCAGTCTTTAAGAATATCTTGGTATATTTTTAAATTATTCACTCATCATGTGTTCCTGTAAATTTAATTTGAGGGACATTATTATTTTGTTAGGATTGGAAGGCTTGTTAAATGGACTGTTCTGGACAGACAGCAGTGTATGTTTGAGAAGAGTTTGAGACCAGTCTCAGGACTGATCTGGTACCACTGAGGAGAATACATAATTTGGTTTGGACTTTGTAACTGTGTTGTCTGGGGCTTTTTATATTTTTCTAGTAGTGTGGGAAATAAACCAATTTTGCAGCTTACGGAGATTCTGTAATAGGGGTTCCCACATAATAACAAATTACTGGTTTAGACCTGAAGCTCAAAAGCAGTCCGTATTGTTACCCAAAGGATGTAACGTTGTGTAAATCTGTTTAACTTCTTTATGTCCAGTGAGTGACAAATGAGATTCCTCTCATCATCCGCTAAATAAGTGGTTGCTTTCAATTCCTCTTTCACATTTGGCTTTATTAGGTGTTGAGGCCCTCTGACAGACAGCTTGTGCCTCAGTTTCCACTCATCTTTACTTCAAGAGAGTGATTCTGCCAAGCTGAAATCACTCTTGGCTGTTCCTCCCAAGGATGAGGAAATGGTCCTGACGCCCTGTGCTCCAGAGCTCAGGTAGCTGCTTGCTTTTAGTGGATGAATTTTGATGCCAGGAAATGCGAAAGTTTGGATGGGCCAAGGTGTTAAACTGCAGCTTTCAGGAAATGTACTGTCTCAATTTTATAGCACCCAGTATGCTTTCTATTTAAGGTAGGTTGGGATTGTCAGATATACTGCCTCTTGTTTATCTGTTATGCTGTGATGACGATGGGTTAGATCATCTACTTGCCAGTATGGATTCTTCCTTATATTCTTGTAAACCTCACTGTATTTACTTCAAGATAGAGCTTTGAACACATTTCTTAGCAGACTATTGCAGAGATTACTCAACTGTGTTTAAAAAAAAAAAAAAAAAAAAAAAAAAAACCTTCACATCTTGTTATTACTCAGCATTTCCCCATGCACAGCCCTTGCATTTAATTTACTCCTGATTACTTCTATGCTAACATCTGCCCTACAGCTTCTCTTACTGAAGTTATCAAAAGGAGATGTAATCTCCTTAGTTCCCGATGAGCAATCTGTTTGTTGGGTGTTAACAATATGACGTCTGGATTTATGCCTCAGCACCAAAAAGGCAGGCACTTCAACTTGCACAGGTCATCTTGAATGACTGTGGCCAATTCAGCTGTGGAGCGACTGACTTATGCTGCCGTGTTGGAGTGGGACCAACAAATCCTGTCTTCCTGATCCACATCGCTTCTATACATTGTAGCGTTGTTCTGCATTGTGGAATAACTTTGGAAGGTGGAACTGTTTGCAGCTGGTGTATTCTCTGTCTGTAGCCCAGTTACCAGCTGGAGGGATCCAGCAATTTCCCTTTCTCGTTCTAATTCAAAACAAATCAATTTTTAGTTCCCTTTGGAAGGAGGTTAAGTGGTGAGTAATAGACACCTGAGCTGGAGGCTATTGCTGTAGACTTGCTATGGCAATTATAAATTCCTGAGAAGAGGTTTATATTGAAAAGTAATAAAGCCTTATTGGCAATGATATTGCCACTGCTTTGAGAAGTCTTGAGAGTGACATTTGATTTTTGTCCCCCTGGTTTCTGCACTCACCACCCTTGCTGTATTTCTACAGATGTTTTTCTACCAGAGGGCAGCCCAAGGGCTGAATGAGGAACGCTAGGCTACAGGTGTGTACATCTGCTTCTGCCTGCAATGGCATGTAACAGTTTGTGCTGAACTCTGACTTGGCTTCCTGGTCTGCTTGGAAAGCTCATCTTCTGCTGCCCAGCTCCTGGAGCTTCCATCCACAGAGTTGAAGTGTTTGAGCTTAATGAGGGCTGAATGGCATTCACTGTGAGCATGGTTTGCAGTGTGAATGCTTCCTGGTGTTTGCAGCCCTCCCACAGATATCTGGACTCCTCGGGATTTGTACTTTGCACTGATGCAACGGGATGGTTTTCCGTGTGTGTAGCATGTAGCTTGAGAATAAGTTAATGGTCTATGCTTCACCTCCTGTTGTTGGTTGTTTTCTGTAGTGTTTACCCTATTTGGACCATTGAGAATATATTGCATATTGCGTATTGGTGTAATTTGCTAATAGAAATGTGAAGATTATGCTGCTGGTTTAAGAGTTTCATCAAGAGTATTAAATATCTCTGCCTTTCTATAATGTATCTTACAATGATGTAGAACTCATAAGACTCTTCAGTATTTTTGTTTCTGGGTCATATGTAAGATATGTTATACATATGCTGTTTGGTGTAGTGGGGATAGAAAGTTTAAATTACTTAATTGCTATACAAAACTTGATCTATCTGAAGGCAAGTGTAAAATCACATTCTCTAGAAGTGGACTGTCACATCTGCAAGAGTTTTGTGAATATTTTTGTTCATGATTCTGCATTCTAAGAACCGTTTGCTATCATGGAAGCAGTCTTGACAGCCAGCAGTGGCAACAGAACTTGGAATTCTTGTTATCTAGGGGAAAAAAAAAAAAACTGGTTTGCAAAGAGGAGGCTTTAGTGTAAACAATAATCATAGAATCATAGAATGGATTAGGTTCAAATTCATATATTTCTAATTTAGAGATGAGGATGTGGTGTGGGACCATGTCATAGTCCAGGTAGATGATATAACTTGCCCTTCCTTTGTCCACTGATGCCGTTACTCCATTATAGAAGGCCACCAGACTGGTCAGGCATGATCTGCCCTTGGTGAAGCCGTGCTGGCTCTCTCAGATCACCTCCTCCTCTCTTATTTCAGTCACTGTCGACTTCACCTCTCAGCTGTTACTTTTCAGGCATAATGGAGAGTGGCTTGGCAACCACATCATCCAGTTCCTTCAGGACCCATAGACTTGAGCACATTCAGTCTCATGAAGCTGTCTCTGACTTGCTCCGCTCTTACGGTGGGGTGGGTTTTGTTCCCTTGACCTCCATCTGGAGGTTCAGGGACATGAGAGGCATTCTGATATCGTGTCAAATTTCAGCGTACCTTTTCCAAAAACACTGGTTAAACTTTCTGTGTTGTACAAAGATAACTTACTGTGTGAAGAGCTAAGTACTCTATTGAGATTTAGTAAGTTAGGTCTGTTACACCACTTGAGCAATGGTACAGAAACATCAGACAGAACCTTTCTCTTAAATTAGACAGAAGTAAGTATGGTTATTGTGCAGCTGGTACTTTTAATTCTCATTTGTCAGTCTTGTTCTCCATTTGCTTGAAAGAAATATAATAGTTATCTGCTCAGTGTTAAATCTTGACTGTTTATGTAGCAGAAAATAACTACCTTCTTGGATTTACAGGGCTACTTTTCATGGGGACTCTTTCTGAAGTAGGTAAAATAGGAAACTGCATTTCACTGTGCCTTTGGAAAGTAGTATAATGAAGCAGAGTAAGCCAATTGGCTGATAAATAAGTAGTGTTCCAAAGTAACCCTCATTTAATTATGCTTTTTACTTCTTGAGCTCAAATCTAATTGTGATTTTGGTTCTTTTCTTTGTGACTTTATTTAGCTCTAGAAAATGTAGATGAAACTAAACCTACCATAATATATTTTGATTAAATGCACATATTTAGGTCTTAGAACAGTTAGACTTATAATTTAATTTACTTGACTGTTATTACAAGGACTTTGGAGTAGGATAAAATATCCATTATGCTCCTCTGTCCGTTGCATTACATGACACAGCAAATATTCAATATTCTGTTCTATAGAAACTCACCAAATGTTTTGGCAGGCAAGAAGCGAAGTTGCTTTATTAGAATTTTTATGTCTGATCTTCAGTCAAAGAGGTGCCTTGGTCTTGACCCCTCCTCTGTGCATGAATACGTGGAATCAGCGGTTTTCTTTTATTAGAATGTTTAGGGTGTTGCCTCTAAAAAGATTGTCTAAAAAGTTCAGAAAACTTACAAATGCTTTATGTTAGCCTGTGGGTGTGTGATTAATACTGGCTTATTTTGCAGCTTTATGAATAAGCTCTGTACATCTGTGCAGAAGGAAAAAAGACTTTCTTATGTTGTTTCTGCTTCCAAGAGGGACCAAAACAGGGTAGTAGAGATCCTTAGCATTTTTCTCTTTCATTCCTGAAACAAATATGTTGAAACGTGCCCGTCTAGTTTCTTCATCCTGCTGTGTATATGTTGTGTAGTGATCTGCTTTCAAGCAAGTAAACATTTAGTAGCATCTATTTTAAATGTCAAGTTCTTATCCTATCTCTGTAGAACCAAACTGACTTTTTCATAACGATCCCAACAACTTATTGGTGTTTCAAACAAGTTGCAGGAGAAGTAGACGCGTGTCTATAAATGTATCTTGTCCATGCCTCCCCCCAAATCTTGAGGCCCATCCCTCAATCTCAGCAGTGACCCACACAAATTTCAAATACACGAAGGTTGCAAAGTAGACACAACCCAGCTGTGACGGTTTATGAGATATATAGCTGGGATATTTCTGTTTGTTTGTTTTTTTACTACATTGTCAGTAAGCTTAAGGGTTAGTGCCCCACCAAGATCTTATGATAACTCACAGCAACCAATGTGTCTTCTCAGCTTTTTTGTTTTTTTCCAGCTAGCAGTAGTGGAGATTAGGTCACCCACTGTTTCTCTATGAAAGCAGTGCTTATTTTATAGTTGTGGTGGAACAAAGGTGATTTTAAGAGTGATGACTTCCGCACAAGTATTTGCTTCTGCACTTCAGATCTGTAAGATAAAGAACACCTTCAAATACATGATGGGAAGAAGATGCTATTTCTTATTGACCTGGTGTAAAACCTCCCTTAGATTTCTTTGGATTCAGAAAATAATTTCTACTGCCACTTTCATGTTAGCATAACTCTAGCTCTTCCTTGCTGAAGGAGGCTGCTCTGTTGGCCATCACACCCCATGAGATAGATGTTCTTGACCTGCCATTCAGCATGCCCATGACCCATCTTGGATGTCGTCTTGATCTTGGCAAGGGTCCTCCCAGGAACGAAGGGCCACAGCATGGTATTTGGGGGGCAGGGACTTGAGGGGATGGTACTGGCATGGCTGTCACTCATCCGACTCTGGTTTTGTATCCATCTTGGGGTGCAGGATGAACCCCATTGGTATCTCATTTGTCTGCTACTGAACTGCTCTAGTGGGTTACCCTACTGCTGCTTCTACAGAAAAGCCAGTGGTACTATGTACCAGAGTACCCTCTGCTGTCTGCCTCAGTACTTATTTTATTTTTTCTTTTAAAAAATTGCTTTCTCCTTGTTGTTTTCTTCCCCTTCTCTGCAGCTCCAACAGGATAGAAAGCTCAAGAAGCAGTGCAGCATCCCTTTGCATCTAGGTGTGAATCAATGCCACGTGGTCAAGTATTTTTACAAAATTTTACAACATTTTAGAATTAGAGTATGTGAGGTCAGCAGGCTGACTTTTTTTTTTCCTTTTGTTTATTTGTTTTTTTCGAGAAATTGTATTATTTAATGAGAGGCTAGAGTATGGGGAGGTGTGTGGTTTTATTTTTTTATTTTTCTATTTTAAAACTGAGCAGCTCTCTGTATGGATGAATCATGTGGGTGTAACCTTCAGCACTTGATAACAAGCAGTCTGGAGGTATATGTGCAATAAGATTACCAGGATCATTTAGAAAATATTTGAAACAGCTGAAACATGAACTTAATCTACTGTAAATGTTTGTTACTTGTATTACAGTATATCAAAATGCATTAGTCAGAGTTAGGCAAATGAAGGCAAAATACAACACGCAAGTTTCTAAAAACAGGGTACTAAAAACTAGAAAAGCTGTAGATATACTTGATGGAGCTGTGCACTTTTTTAAGACTCGTTTGCTGTAAAATGTTTTCTTGGAAAATAACTATCCAAGGACAAAGTGAGAGCTCATATTAGACTAAAATAAAGAGATGGGATTGAGAAATTGTCAAAACATTTGTGGAGTGCTGAAACATCTTACCTTTCACTTCACTTTAACAAGCTGTCTGAATTCTTGTGTTGCACTGTGTTGGTCATCTAAAACTGGACTATTTAAATTTAGTCTGAATGAGACTTAGGTATTGTTCAACCTCTTTATAATAAAAGATACTTTTCTGGTATTTGACTTGATTTCTTTGTTTTTAAGATTTATTTATTTATTTATTTATTACTACTGAAACCCATGGTAGACATGCATGAATCTGTTTTGGTGGTTTGACCTGAATCAAGTTCCTGCCTTCCTTTCAGGAAGACTCTTTTTAAGTCTGTCTGCTATACCAAAACACTAAAACGTCCCTTCTAGGCTACTGATGGCGCCTTTGTCACTTGAGGCTTTAAACTAAGAACAGGCCCAGTCCATCAAAACTGGCAGTTGCTCAAACAAGCTACTGGGTCCAATGGAAATGTTCAGCTGTCTTTGGTTTAAGCAGGAAGAGTGACTTGTAGATGACAAATGTCTTCTCTAGCTTTTGTTATGGGAACAGTTTTTTAAAAACACTAGTATGGTGGAAAACACAGCAGTAAAGGTACGCCCCCACACTCCAGCCTACATCAGCAGTTCACGATGTTACAAATGGGAAAGTCAAAATATGGAAGAGACGACAAAAACCCCATGTTGCTGAATTTCTAACTCGGTTGTTCTCAAAGGACTGATAATTTTAGAGTCATGCTCTTGAAAACCTGCCTACGTATGGTGAGAGATAGAAATGTTTGTCTTTCCCACAAAAGCTGTTGCTTTCAGTAACAGATGCAATAGTATCTTGAAATGCACTGATCCTAGTAGGTGACATCCATCTCTGCTCTTGCACGTGTGTTTTCTGCAGGCAGTCAGATTCTGAGTCCCTTAATGTGTACTATCTTTTATACAGAAGGTGATTTGCTGAATTACTGCCTTTTTAGAACCCAGAGCAATGGCCTACATTGTTGCATGAAAACTTATTTTCTTGAAAGGGAAAGCTTGTTGGTAATTTGTAGCGCCAGAGGCCTTATTCGCTTCTTAAAACCTTAGTACTTGAAAAAAAAAAAAAAAATCCATTAGGAGCTGAAAAATTTGGTGCAAGTCATCTCAGAGTTCAAAAGTTACTATATAGTGTTTTTCCTTTAAAACGCGTTTGTAAGATGCAAATACAGATTAGATAATGAACTGAACAGAGCACGAAGTGGCGTGGTTATGAAGGGCTTTTTTTAAAGGTGGTGGAAATGTGCTTGAAGAGCATTCCTTGTATTTTGTTTCGATCATTAGCATATCTAAAGTCTTTAATGCCATAAAATGGTACTTAAACTCTGGGTATTGCTGTTGTCTTCGCACTTACATTTGTATGATAAACTACAAAGCAGCCCCATTCAGCCATTGTTTTTCGGACATTGTAGCAGCTGTTGTTGGTCCTTTAGCCCTGTCTATTCACCATTGTATTACCCTCTCTGTGAGTAAATTCTTGGTGCTACTGACTACTTGTTGTCACAATACTTCAAAGGTCTGTGTGGTGTTAACAAACACTAGGAAAAAAACCTGTCTGAATTTTTACATATTTAAATGTGGAATGTTGCTATGAATGTACTGAACTGTCATGGACTTCGTATCTGAAACTTGTTGCAAATACCAGAATGTCTTCTGATACTATGCGTTGTTGATCCTGCTTAGATTTTCATACGCCGCTGTGATAAAATAAGATACTTGTTGGATGATGTCAATGAAAGTATTATCAGGCTTGCATAATTACGGAGAGCATTGACTTTGAAGCCGGTACGAATTTTGCTGAGAACGAAGATGTTTTTTTTAATGGCATTTGGACCACGATTATATATACAAATGCGAGAAGAAATTCTCACATTGAATGGCTCTATTGGGAGCCATCCAAGCAGGGAGCACTGCTAGTTCTAGCTGGCTGTGATTTTTCCCATCCCTTCTTAAAGAGAATCTCTGTCATGAAGGAAACCTCACAAAGAACCCTAGGTTTGGGATTTACTACTTCTACTGTCTCCTCACGCTGGCTGGCATTACTCTTTTCCCGTTGTCCTTTCAAAGTGACTCTTACGGGAATGTGAAGCGATGGAGTTAGCCAACTTTTGCCAGCAAGATAAGAGAATTTCAGTTGCAGAGGAGGAAGCCAGTTCCTCCTTTGCTTTCCTACCCTATATGTTTAAGAAGACAGTGTCTTGTCTTAACAAAGTGCATTACTTACATTTTAAAGAAAACGTGTAGACTACTTTTATTGTTTTCAGCAGCTAACTACTGCACTCGTGCATGAGTGATTTGGAGGAATATTTGTTTGACTGATGGACCATCTTTCTGGTTGTTTGATCCAGCTGAGGGTGGGCTGTTTATGTGCTGAAGGTGTAAGGTTATCAGTTACAGTTAATAACTTCAGTTCTACTTTTCTTTTCCTCCTGAAAATGATTTGAAGGATGTGTTACTGCCATTACTAATCAGAGGGACATTTTTATGAGAATATCCTTTCCTTAAATTGTCTTAACACTGCTACTGGCTTTTACATAACAGCAAAGCTGTGTTTGCCTTCCCACTGATTCACAAGAGGGACTATCCTATTCACTTAGGCATGTGCTGACCTGAAAGTGGAATAGAAGCAAGTGCAGGTAACTTGAGGGAAACTTAATGCTGGTGTTTCGAAATGCCCATTATTTTGCGCTTAAGAAAAAACAACCCCCTCAACCCTACTTTTGTTTGTTAACCACACGACTGGCCTGAACAAAGCCTCTGTGGAACGGGGAACCTGGTCCAAAGCACAACATAATGCACAGCTAAACTGAATAAAATGTTTTTGTTCTTTTTTTTTTTTTTTTTTAAATTTCCATCTCTAGATCTGCTTCTCCACACTCAGAACTGATTGTTGCATGAGGTTGCTGAGAGAGTGAATGTCACTTCTGCAGCTTCTGCTCTTGCCTTTCTCCATCATGCTCTCTCTGAAGGCCCTGCTGCCCAACTGGAGTAGCCAGTGGATTGGTAGTGTAGCCCAGACAGGGTGGCTGATTTCTGTCATCAGTCCTCATTCCCCAGTCTGGAAAACTGGTGTGGTATTTTATCCTTCCTTCCTCCCTTATTTATTTAGACTGTAAACTTACTGAAGTGAGAGCTTTCTATTTCCAGGCCCCATGCAAAGCCATTGCTGTGTTTAGCAAGAAGCTTGTGTGATAAACCTGACTTGAAAACACTCAAACAGGAGGTAGTCAAATGGAAGGAGCTAGGTTATCTCTCACTTTCCTGGCTATTTGCTTTCTTTACACTGCACCACTACATGTTATCCCTCCAATATACAGGTTACACCCACATGCTGACGTGTGACCTAAGCCCTCATTTACGTCACCTTCGATTTGAGCCCTCCTGTCGTATGAGATCAGTGTGCAGGTCAGGAGATGGGGTGCTGGTGTAACAGAGAGTTGTACAGCCCTGAACATGTCTGGAAGCTGATAACCATCTAGATTCCTTCAGATTTCCTCTCGATGTGAGTAGGTGAGCAACCCAACAGCATGACAAGGACAAAAAGAAAGATCCAACTGTTGCACAGAAACCAAAGCTCCTCACAGACTGGGGGCTTGGCAGCACTTCAAACAGCAACTATTTGGTCTCCATTTCTCTGATCTGAGAGCTGCAATGGAGGAGAGTAGGGCTGAATTAGAGTCAGCCTGGAGTGCTTGTAGAGAGGTGAACAGGAGCAAGCTCCTTCCGTGGGCCCATGGTCTTCACTCAGGAAAAGGTTCTCCTGCCTGTGCATGACAGGCAGGCCTGGAGAAGGGAGCAGGCTCTTTCCTGAGGCTGAGGAAGAGAGTGAGAAAAGCATAACATTTTGTACAGGCTTTTATTGGCAGCTTTGCATAGTGTATAAGCAGGCCTCAAAACAGATAAAGCAAGAAGCTTGTTATCTGTGCAGCACCACTCCTGTCTCTTTGCCTGCCAAAGCTTAGAAAAACTTCCACTCCCCTCCCCACAAAGCTAAACACCATAAACAGAGCAGAACACAATGCCAGCTTCTCGAAAATGAAGTCATAAGCTGCAGTGACTGGTAGTTTTACTTTCTGGGCTTTATTTTTTTTAAGGATGACAGATGGTGCTTACTGTGTGAGTAGTGGCTTCTCTTCAAAGCTGGGAAATACAATGATCAGAATGCTGCAGGGAGCAAAGTCTACATTGCAGGTTGCAGTAAAGGTTTCAGGAGTAACGATGGCTGAGCAGAGCTCCAGCTAAAGACAAAACTGAATGATAAGAGTGTCTGGAGGTTGACTTGTTAAAAACTTTAAGAGCAAATCATGCCAACATGAAGTCATCATAAAGCGTTCCTTTGGAGGGAGTCAATATAATGAATACAGTGCAAGCATAAAATAATTTCATGTTGCATTTTGTTTTGAATAAGTTACAGCCATGGAGTGGTCCTACTGAGTCATTTCTGTACTGGGATGTGTGCTGCTTTCTTAGTTTGCATTAGTACCTTCTGTAGCAGATTGAGTGCTGTGTTTTTATACCAAAGCAACTCCAGCTCCTGAAGTCTGATAGTCTATGAGGGCTGTTCTGAAAGTAGTGCCTCCAGTTTTATTATGTTGGCCCATGACATCAGAGGTGGATATTGGTGGTATGGTAGTAGAGGTTGAACCTTCTGGCCAATATTTCATTGTTTTTTTGCCTTGTGACAGATGGCAGGAGAGGGACAGTCTGATGAAATGGTATTTGCCATGGAAGTGCATATTAAGCAAAAGTGTATCATTAAATTCCTCCACAAGGAAAAAACTGCATCCACTGACATTCATTGATGCTTGCTGAACATTTATGGAAATCAAATAATGACTGTGAAAATGAGGCAGTGGGTGGTGTAGTAGTGACAGCAACATGAAAGACAAGCCATGCTGGATGGCCATGCAGATTTTTATTGGCATGGCATGCAGGCTCTTGTTCATCGCTAGCAAAAATGCACAGCTAATGGTGGTGTGTGTGTGCTGAAAAATACTGTTTTTTAGCTGAGAATTTGCTCTATCAAATTGTTGTGCTCTTTGCATCTGTTGTAGTTTCCATGGAAATAAATAGGAGGCGTTACTTCTGGAGCAACCTATGTACATAGAACTTCTTGCAAAACAGAGTTCAGTTCTTGTCTGAGATCTCTGCATACTACTTTGTGAAACTACATTTGGAGAAAATAAGATAAACTGAGTAGAGTGTGAACCTTTATCCCTCTTCATGATCACTCCACTTGGCTTTTACCTCAGTGAAGTGGTGGATTAAGTAAATAACGTGGTTAAACACTCAAGAAAGTATAAAAGTGAGCTAACAATCAGTTCTTACATAGTTATTTGTGTGGGAAGTAACTTCTGATTTATAAAGTTATAGAAGGAAACATTTAATGTGCAAATCTATTTTAATAAGCTGTATTGAAAGTATTTAGTTTGCTCACATACCAGGAATTGTTAGAGGGCTTACAGGAAATCTCTGGAATATGAAACTACCGTACCACAGGGAAAATAAAGAGATACATATATATCTAGAGATATCATAGAATGTCCCATATTTGAAGGAATCCACAAGGATCGCCAAGTCCAGCTCTTGGCTTTACACAGCACCACCCAAAATTCAAAGCCTATGTCTGGGGGCATTGTCCAAATGCTTCTTGAGCTCCAGCAGCTTGGGGCTGTGACCCAGGGCCTGTTCCAGTGCTCGGCCACTCTCTGATGATGAACCTTTTCCTAATCCCCAAACTGACTCTCCCCTGACACAGCTCCATGACATTCCCTTGGATTCTACACTGTCTTTTGAGAGCCAAAATATCTCCCCTTCCACCCTGAAGGCAGTAAATGCTTTGTTTCCTGTGGTAGTAGGTATATTTTGGTTTGCTGTAGATGAATGTGAATTGGATACATAAAGTTCAGAGTATGATTTTTGGATGTTGCCTTTGGAAATGCAGTCATCAAAAGAAATTTCAATCCAGGGTTTAATTGGAATAGAAATCAGATGGTGATTAGAATCATAGAATGGCTTGAGTTTGAAGGGACCTTAAAGATCGTCAGTTACAAACCCTCTGCCTTGGGCAGGGTTGCAACCTGCTAGATCAGGGTGCCCAACCTGGCCTCCAGAGATGGAGCATCCCTAGTTTTTCTGGGTCACCTGTTCCGGTGCCAAATAGACTGAATAGACCAACCTTCAAGTCCATGTATTTCTAATTTAGAGATGAAGATGTGGTGTGGGACCATGTCAGAAGCCTTGCGGAAGTTCAGGTAGATGACATCAGTTACCCTTCATTGGTCTACCAGTGCTGTCACTCCATCATAGAAAGTCACCAAACTGGTCAGGCACAATCTGCCCATGGTGAAGCTGTGCTGACTGCCTTGGATTACCTCCTTGTCTTACCTTAACGTATTTTCTAGGAGGATCTGCTCTATGGTTTTCCCAGGCATAGAGGTGAGACTGTAGTTCACCACCCTGTAGTTGCCCAGGTCTTCCTTTTTCCCTTCCCAGTGGTAGTAACTCCAGGCAGCTTCATGCTTAGAATACATTATGAGTTTGCAGAACTGTGAGAAGCAAAATTATGCTTGCACCTTAGTTCACAGAACAACTTGTCGCCTTTGTAGAATGATTTACTAGTTTAACTCCAGTGGCATTTCAAAATTCATGAAATACTTGCTTGAAATAGATGCCTATAAGATACTTTTCCTCAGCATTTCTGAGTATTTCAGTGTGTTTAAGCCTCACCAGTTTTGGACAAATGTGAGAATGTTTTAGTATTAACACTTGAGAGTGCAGAGTATTTTATGCTGGCCAGATTAAAACCTTCGGTGTGAGTTTGAATCAAGACCTGAATGGTACTTCTGGAGTTCTTCTTTGTTCTGTAAAGGAATTGCTGTCTTCAACTGGAGAAACAAGTAAACCTCTGAGCAGTGATAACTTTGGATCTGGCTGTAGAAAGATCTGTTTTGGTTGGAGAAGTCCAATTGCGTATGCATTTGGTATTTGCTGTCAGATTCATGATTAATTTTGGACATTGTTATACTAAAGTAACAATGAAGCCATTGTCACTGGTAGCATTTTCACTTTCCTGTGTTGCTGTGGTGGTCATCTAATTATTTTTGCAAAAGTGCTAGGGTATGGGAACCTTTTCATGCCTGAAGCATGGGGAAGATGGGAATCTCATGTTAAGGGTTATGTATGTTTGTCGTTCCCATAAGGGATGGTAATGAGGAAAACTTTTCAAATCAGTTCATTGCTGATGGCATTTCATATCTGCTGAAGATCTATTATACTTCTCAGAATCTTTTCCCCCATCAAGGCAGCAGTGTACTGTTTGGGTTTTGTTTGTACTATGTATTTGCTGGAAGGAGAGCCCTATTGTTTTTTAGGAGCTTGATTACAAACATAAAATAGATTCTCTTGAGAATGCTTTGTCTACACTCATCACAATTGGTAATTGTTTTGTGTTGTGTAATACTTTGCATGCTGCACTGCTTATTTAGAAGTATGTGTGTAAATCTCAAAACGGATTTCCACATCAAACCATTGATGTTTTGAAGGTAGGTCCTAGAACGAATCATGAAACTTCTCCAGACTCATATATTGCTAGATGACGAATATTTGCCAGATTTAAGCCAATTTTTCCAACTGTTTTGGAGACAAAGTTCACTGCACTTGAACTGATATCTTTGTCAAGTAAAACCTGGATGAGGTAGTTCTCAAAAATTAAAAAACAAACAACAAACAAATGAAAAAACACCCCAACAATTACTTTCTGCAAGGAAACAGATTGAAGTAGTGTCATTGCGTGAGAGGTAGGTGTCATTTTATTTGCACCATAGTCCACTTGCTGTGATCATTCCAAAATGCCAAGGGAAAAGGAATCTAGGATCCTCATGCATCCTATCCACAGGGTGTGTCCAGGTGGAGATGGGCAAAATGCATGGAGAAAGTGAAACTTCTGCCACACATTTTCTTTGTAGGTTGCTTATTGTAGATTAAATTATAGGGAGCATAAGAACAAGTGGTCTATTAGCAAAGCCATGAAAACAAACCATTTGCCACTTCTAACAAATGTCGGGCAAAAATACGCTCCAAATTTTAAAAATAAATGAAGACTTGGCGAAAAATAAGACCTGGGTTTATCTGCATCTCATCAGGTACATGGCGTCCTGGACGGCAGCCCACTGGCAAAAACATGGGGAGTGTTATCCTTTGCAGCACTGGGAATGTTCTCTGCTGAATTTGGCGCCAATGACCGAGCTCTGCTTGTTAGCTGGAGTTCACACAGACTCCTTGCCAGGCCTGCCCAGAATACTGTCTCCTCTGACTTCCTGTGGTCTTGCATAATATTTCCTTGCTTCTTGTATAACTGTGAGTCGATCTGGTCACTGCCCTGTCAGACAGTTGACTTTTAAAAGGCCGGCCCTGCAAACGTGCGAGTGAGTGGCCTCCGCCTCAGGAGCCGTGACGCTGGTGGAGATGCCTGGCTGCAGGATCTGGGGCTGTGTGGTGATGCGCCATGTCAGGGTGCAGTGAACCTGCCTGTCTTGACTGCAGGATGAGAGAAGCGCCAGCAGAACTTCAGATTGACTGCACCTTTGAAATAGGTGCCACTGCAACTGGTTTCTGTGGCAAATATAGGTGTTAATTAAGAAAGGGGAGATGATGACAGTGTATCAGTGAATGAGAACATTCTCAGAGCATGATGGAATTCTCATCATTCTTAGTCCTCGCTCAGTTAGGAGTCCTTGTGTTTGCCTTGTGACTGTGCTCTGGGTATCAAGTGTTAATTTTAAGACAAAGATGGCAAAATTTAAGAAAGGACTTTTCTCGTTCTGCTGTTCTGTTGTTTTTTTTTTAATGCTTATGCATATGTTATTTCTGCTGTTAATAAAGTAATGCAAATTTTAATGTTTACTGCTTACCATCCTGGATTATTCCTATATACATTCTGGAAGTGGATTTCAAAGCAATTTATGATGTATTTCTGCATTTATACTGGTAATGCTCATTTTTTTAAAATGAGCTGTGTCAGTAACCCATTTTCAAAAAAGTGATCATCTAACGTGACATCTTCAGCAGTCCCCTTCTAAGTGTAGCTTTCAAGCTGTTAATCCTGTTCTTTGGCAGAGTGACTTTGGCATAGAAAAGTTCACGCTGCTTACATGTGACTTCTTGCAACGCTGTTTATTAATTTGGTTAATTTAATAAAAAAATATACTTTTATCAGTTAATCCATGCTATGAGCTAATTTTCTAATTGGTTATGAGTGGTTTATTACTTTGTATTCTTAGCATCAGAACTTCAGTGACTTTATTATAATCTAACTGATATGGCAGTTGGAAAATTCTCAGAGTAACATGATGGCAATACTACTGACATCTAGTAGACTATTTTATAAGTTTCTGAAAGCCAGCATTTCTAGGAGGATTACATAAATATACCATATTTTTGACACATGGACATCCAGTAAACCAGATTTATCTGAGCATTTTTCTTGCAGATGGCGGAGAAGCCTCTTTGCGTGCCAGTACAAAGCTGGGCTCTCAGTGATGGTTTTGGGGTCCTGGAGAGGCCATACAAATAGAAATTGTATTGTAGAAGTAGATACTGAGTTGGTTCTAAGATTAAGGAAAAAGCCTAAGAATTGTAAAAGATGCTGGGCTGAATGTAACTTAGCCAAATGCAGAACGCAGGCCACAGTCATGAAGAGAGATTTCCCCTCTATAGAGAAGCTGGTGAGGATGAGTTTTAGTGCCTGGCAGACTGTTTTATCGCTAGTATGTAAACCATCTGAACCTTTTTAAAGGATTTCAGTAAAAATCACTATAAATGCTCTTTGATCAAAACTTAGCAGAGTGTCTGAGAGGCTCTCCCTCTTATTTTCTATACTTCTTTGTCTTTATTTTTCTTTGATGATTTAAATAGTTGCAAGTGGAGCTTTTAGGGGGGCAAATGCCCACCACATTCAGCAGGAGCTTTGTTTGCATAAACAGCTCAGGGTTGTGCACTTGTACACAAGTCTAAATATGGATCACAGTCAAGTAAACAAGTACAGTACGTAGCTGTACGCAGCAATCTGCATCCAGAGCTGGGAAACACCCTGTGTCAATTGCATGGCTGCGTACATGCCCACATCTGGGATGCTGTGCAGCCTGGTGCCGAGGGCCACGATCACCAATCCACATGGACCTCGCCGCAGGAAGGTAACGATAGCTATCTTGGAGGGGCAGAGGCCTCCGACATTGGCTTTTGGAGCAGTAAGATACTGCTCTCCTTTGAAGGACATGTCAGGGCAGATAGGCGCTTTCAAAATGCCTGTGCTTACAGATAAAGGGAGAGGGGAGCAGCTTGCCTAACGCTGGATGTTTTCAGTCCTAAAGGCCTGTCGGTTTGTGATGCATAAGATTTTGCTCCCTGTTCCTCAGGCTGAACTTCTGCAGGAGCAAGAGTAACCTTCTTATCTAAGGAAGAAGCTGCATACAGACTAACTGTGGAAGCATTAGAAGAATGGGGTTATGGTTGGGCTGCCAAAGAGTATTGGGGCATATCTTGTGAATTGTGTCCTGCAGCTGACAAAAATATTTGTAAATCTCTTTGTATAGATTGTGCAGAGAGGAATGTGAAGTGCTCGTGACTATTTAGATACTCCTTATGTGTATTGCAGTAGATAAAGAGCAAGTGGTATTCATGTGTTTATTTAAAATTTTATTATCATTTTAAATTTCTTTATGAAACTTAGCTCTAGACTGTGGTCTGTCCCAAAAGAAAGCCAAGTTTGTGATACCCCTGCAAAGTATGACATGTCTCATGCAGTCTCATAGAGTGTATGCTGTCATTAGGGATCTTTGCACATGAGGTAATGACATAGGTGTGTAATAATAATTTCCTTGTGTCACCGTAAAATCTGATCTCCTTAAATAGTGAAGGCCTCAGGAGTTTTGGAGCAGCTTCTCCTACTGTCTGAGATAGTCATGCTCTCTACTTTTTAGAGGATAGATCTTAAAGGCACAAATTAGTGCACTTGTGTGTTTAAGTAGGCTTTAAAAGTTTGTGGTTTGAGAAGGTGAGATAAAGGAACTGTAAAATTAACAGTGAAAACCAGTGAATGCTATAGTGAGGAAGTCTAGTCTTAGCCGTACTATGCAAAATAGAGATCTGGAAAGCTCTCTGGTTGTCAGATCTGCCAAATCAAGCAGAAGCAAACGACAAATATTACTGATGTTTATGTTGCATTGGTTCTTGTCTGCATTTTAAAAGCATTAGGGAATCCTGCAGGAGATCTGGAATCAAATTACAAAAATGCACATTTTTGAAAAGTCGCAAAAAAGTGTTGGAAAGAACAATGATGTCTCACAAATTTTACACACTTAAGTTTCTCTTAACTGCAAAAATAAGGAAATTTCTGTTTTCTTTAATAAGGAAATTTCTATTTCCTCTAATGAGGATCATTGCTGAAATGAAGGCAAAGGGAAGCTCAGTGCAATGTGAGCTGCACAGAGAAAGAGAAGTATACTTTCCTTTTCCTGATGTGAGTGCTTGTTTAGGCTCAGTGAGGCTATGTTTTGGGGTGAGGTGGTGTGTGCTATCCCAGTGGTGCCTGAGGGCTGGGAAGGGACAAGGTGGCTCTGCCCTTTCTGCGGGGCCCAATTCCACAGCATAAAGTTTTCCTGATAAGGCTGCACTACATTGCCTGCTATACAGCAGGACTGGACAGACCAGACCATAAACAGTGAGGAAAGGAAATGAGCAGTTTAAGCTCTGAGTGTTATGCTGGCCTACCACAGTGTGTACTTTGAAAGGTTTTTACTGAGTCTCAGGTATATGCTAGCAATCAAAAGCAACTGTAGCCACTGGACCAAACTTCTTGAGGATGGTGGTCCAGTAAAGAACTGTGGGTAATACAATGGAGGCTGGGAGAATGTTTTGAGGTACTATCACTCTGTTTTATCTGCCCTTTTTGGAGTTCACTGATTGAAATGAGCTGGTGGGAAGATGCTGGACTACATCCACCTCTCACCTGGCCCACCTGGGCTATTCCCTATGTCTCTCTATAGATAAGGATACTTCGAGAAGGCTGAAAGGGTTGAAGAAATAGGCACACAAATTACCTTAACTGGCAACCAGCTTCACTTTTGCTCTATCCAAATTCTCAGCAAAAATCTGTCCTGCTTATTTCATTGACCATACATGCTTTTTGAGCAGAAATCCTCATGATTGTATATCATTGTTAACATGTGTATGAATCAACTTTCAGTCTGATGGTTAATAAGGGCTTGTACAAAATAAGTATTTTTGTTGCTTCTGCTTTGCTTTGTTTTTCAGAAAAATAAACATTTTCTACTAATTATTCCTTAGCAGTTGCTGCTCCTTTCCTCCAAATGGTATGTATTTTATTCCTCAGCAAAGCACATTTTTCATACCCTTAGCACAGCTTTAGCCTTGGTCAAGCGCAGGGGGATTGCTTAGATAAGATACTAGCTATGGCTAGCATAATCTCCTGATAAAACCAGAGCATCATTAGGGCGCAAAGCTGTAGCCTTGAAGGCGGAGAAAACAGCATATAGGACTCCTGAATAAGAGTCATGAGCAAACAGATTTTTGCAAGGATTATAGGAATCCTTTTGTTAACTTTTGCAATAATCATTAAACCCTTTTCTTGTTGTTTAAAAATTGGTGCTCTCGGTTGTTTGTTACTGTTAAATCAATAAAGTTAATTACTTAGTAATAAATTTCAGCATGGGGAAATAGTATCATAGTTATTACAAGCAGAATTTGAATACTAGAAACATAGGAAGAATGAAAGTTGAAGATCAATGACTTAATAACAAGATCTTTGAGACCATGCCTTATAGATGGAAGACAGCAATTTGCATTTGCTTCCTGTAGGGTGATTTTAATAAGAAACAGAAGGCATTTAGCATATGCTAATGCTGAGACTCTTCTGTGTATCTGTTGAACTTGGAAAGTGTAAAATCTGTGATGGAGACTTGTAAGATGGTACACAGACGAATATGAGAGTGCTGCTGTAGGCAGGGTGTGATGAGGAGAGGACGTGGTGATGAGTGCTCCAAAAAGCTTGGGGGGGCATCAGCATAGCTAATGTGGAGTTTTGTTTAAGAGAGAGATGTTTACATGCTGGATAGAATTGCATATACAGCAAATAGCCTTAAATATATTTTGTGGTCACTGGTACTTATATACAATGCAAAACCATAATTACAATGCTGTTCTTGTTTTTGGAACATCATCGTGTGCCAAACAAGTTCTGTATATTTGTAGGGCACAATAATGTCAAAGATCAACTGAGTGTGAAAAGGATTGGTTTACAGGTACCTGCCATATTCACAAGAACAACAAAAGCTAAATTCTCATTCACATGATGTTGTGAAGACACTAACCTTCAAGTGTTTGTCTATGGCTTCTGCAGCACCTGCTCACGGAGCCCCAATGGGTGGTTGGGTGGGTGGTGCTGGTCGGGCTGTGCAATCTGTGGAAGGGCATCATTAAGATCCCTTTGTTCTTCCCCAGTGCTGTATGAACAGCTTGGAGCAGAAAAAAAAATCCCCTTAAATAGAGTTTGCTGATGTAAACAGAGTCTTATGAAACTCAGTAGTTTCTCTTTCCTGTTTTGGTCATTCTGGTGGCTTCTCTTGGAACATTATCCAGTGTGTTGGTTCCTTTTGAAGTGTTTCAAAAAGTTCAAGGAAAATTTTTGGTTTGATTGGAGTTTTAGAAGGAGGTGTCCTCACTGCAGTTGGAGCAACAATTTCCTAGACAGTTTAACACGCTCATTCAGCCCTCCTTGTCCTACTAGTGTCCCTGCTGTTGGTTTTAAGATAAATTATAGACCTGGAACGGCACGTAGTTCAGATGCCTGGCATAAGAAGCAAAGACTTCATCTTTGACAGAGCAGCCAAGCTCCCACAGACCAAATGTCTCCAGGATTTCTCCAGGTTAACCATAGCGTATTGAACTTACTCCTCCAGTCTAGCTTGGAAAGCTGACAATCTCAAATCATTTGTTGAACCTCTAATCAAAACAAAAAAAAATCTTTGTAATGCATGAAAACGGATCACTGATAGTTTTAACACATTAGAAAAAAAACTCTGCTATTTATGACAAAATGCTTGCATCTTAGCAGTAAAGGAGTTTTGTCATCCATTCACAGCATGTTTTAAAGAAGCACCAACTTCTTGCAGGCATGAAAAACAAAGTCAGTTGAAAATGTGGAAGATTTTGTGCCTTTCTCTGCCCTTGCTTATGCCCTGTTCAGTACTAATGGGACTGTATGGGATGTAAATGGCCACAGCACTTGGGCCATTACATATGAACCAAATTTGGGGAACTCCTAGTGTTTGTTCTGCACAGTGAACGTCTGGGAAAGCTTCAGCCTTTGACCTCTGTAGTTGGTTATGACAGAGAAGAATCGTAAGAGCTGGATTTAGACCCATCTGTGGAAAGCTGGTTAAAAATATTTAACGTTCTTCCTCTTCCCCCAGCTCAGTAAAGGTCCTCTTAAAATATATTCTCTGTGACTTCATTTTTATCATTGCTTTGGGAGCCCTGTCCCCAAGCCTACTTGTAAGGAAATGATTAAATTGTATTCATGTTTGTGCTTTGAAATTGCCTTGGTGCAAGTCCAAGAAGTATTTTCATGCTCTTCCAAATTTCCATGCTCTTTAGTATTAATCTATTTTCATCAGTGACTTGCCCCAGCAGTAAAATTTGTTTGTAATTGGTCGTGTAATGATTGCTGAGGGGACATAAGAGCTAAACTGAATTTATCTCAGACTTAAAGATATACATCTTTTTTTGCTAAGAAAAAATCAGGTTTTTATTAGAAAATGAAATGGAATTTGACAAGTAACAGTGGGTAATTTGTTACACGAATCATTAAAGAAATTATGGTAGCAGAACTCTTTCATTTTGCTTTTACAACATAGAATATTCTTCTCTTTGAAATACTTTGTCACTAGCTTTTAATTTTGTATTATATGTTAATAAGCGTTTATGTTTGGTTTGTGGAGGCAATTTCAAAGTGAGCAAACACTAACGCCATTTATTGCTTTTGAGAACCTTTTCACGTGGCCTACGAGTTAAAACTATCCCAAATATCTAGAATTAAGGAATTCAAGGAATTATTTCTTCTTTGTAATGTTAGCCTAGGTGGTCCTCAGAAAAAGTCCCAACATCTGGCTGCAAGTTAGCAGACTTTTAGAAATTCTGTTTTGCTTAGTGAGGCTTTTTGTTGGGTTTAATGTGGAAAGATGTTTTGTGCAAGAACAGGAGTGGCTTTACTGCTTAAGAGAATAGCTATAACTAATGACTGTTAGTTGCATTTTTAGTCAATAATATTTTGGGTTTTTTTTCCTGCAAAATTGTTTGTAATCAAAGCCATTATACTATCACTTAAATGGAAAGGCCAGCATTTGCCCAGAGCAGCTGTGTAGTTACATTAGGTTCTACAAATAAATTTATTATTTTAGAAGAAAGTTGTAAAGCACTCTGTTTACCTCTATGGAAGTAAGTAGAATAGCTTAAAATATGCCTAAGTAAAGGATGAAGAACAACATCTGAACAAATAACATCCTTCAAGGGTTCTTTATGGATATATAATATTTTAATCAAACACAATTTCTCTGTGGTTTTGTGGTCTTAAGAAAACTGAAAGGAAGGAAAGTGCTATTTCACTGTTCAGCTGGCTGAAATACAATAATTTCCTTGTTTAAAACATTGATTCTCCCTGTTTGCATTGAGATGTTTTTGGAGGCTGACAGTACATAGCATGTTCTCAGATTTTTCTATGTTATATAATTTTCTCTAAAATATGAAAACTTCTAATCGCTGTGCGGAGAAAATAAAAGCATTAGCATGCATTCTGTACTCCTTTAGAAATGCACATTGGTTAGATAGAGAAGTTTCATTATCATGCATGCTGAAAATGTGGTCTAAGAGCTTTAATTTACCTTCATCTATCAATGTTAATGGACAGAGCAAGCGCTGGAGCTGCTGTAAAACAAATCTGTTTTCCTTTTTTCTGCTGTGCTAGATAATGAAATAAAAGCTCAATTATCACTGATAAAAGTAATTTGCAGAAAAGCAATGATAAAAATATAACAGCAGAGCTTGCCATTAGCAGTTTAAATGGGTAATGTTTGCTTGTGCTTCTAACATACTTCTGTCCTCTGTTTTTTGTTGTCTTCTCCCCTTCCCCCCATGCTGGGAAGGGCCTTTAAAATAATGGATATACTAAATCCAAGCATGAGTACCTTTCTGAGAGGTAACTTATATATACGTGTGTGTGTATGTGTGTATATATATATATATATATATATATGTATGTATGTATCAAAATAAAATATATAATGTTGCTAAGTCAAAGCATGTAGTTAGTTTTGAGGCGCTGTATCAGTATAATTCTATCCGTCCTAACTTTAAGCATGTGCTTGCTAATGATGAAAAATGAGAAAATGGTTTAACTCCTTGCTGTGCTGGTAGCTCTTGTAACCTTGCCATAAATTATGTGATGTTTACTGCGGAAGCCTTAATTCATTCTTGGAGGTGTATTTAGGTGAGTGAGGCTCATAGCTGCCTTTAGTCTGTTTTTGTTGTTTACTTGTTTTGTTCAGCTATTTCTATCATTAAGACATAAAAATTAAGTTTGAAGCCATGCCCCAGTTGCTCACAGAAACTCAAAAATGAGGAGGCAGATGCATAGACTGCTGAGCCTCATGTGTTTGCATGCGTGTTTTGGTTCCAATGTCTGTATATAGAAATGTACACAAACCTTTTTAAACCTTATAATTTATTTTTAAACTAGCTTTATCTCTATTGAAATTGAGTCATCGTTTTTTAAAAATGACTGGAATTCATACTATTTCTAAGACGGAAAGCCAGTTTCCAGGGTAAAAACAGGATATTAGCCAAGGAATACTTTAAAGAGGGTTGATTTCTTGTTATAGCTGAACATACTGACTGGTACATATGTAGTTTGCAGAAGTATTTATTTAAAGACATTCATTTGTGAATGGCCATATTGGAGCAACTGCTCAACTCTAATTGTAGTACCTAAAAGCATTCTATGTTTGCAGCCTGGCTACCGCCGTACAGTGCTTGCCAGTTTGAAAATGTCAAGGACAGTAACGCTGCCACATTCCTGACTGGCCTGCTCCTGACCATCCTTCAAAAAACCTGCCCTTTCTCCAGCGCTCTTTCTCCAGCTATTGCTGCCAGTTGCTATTTTGCTGTTTCACGGCTATGCCTGTAATCCTGAGGAAGGCAGGACCTCGCTGGACCAGGCAGCCTGGGAAAGCAGATTTACTCACTCTCCCTGCCCCAAAAAATAAAGCAAGGGCACTGTGGGAGTTAAGGAAACTATTCATCGGTGTGTGTGCAGAGTATCAGCTGGAGCACGCAGCCCTGGTCAGACAACCTCAGAAAGGTGCAGGCTTGTGTGAAATACAAAGCTACTGCTTTATTTTATTGTGCAAGAATTAACATAGGAGAAGGTATCACATTTCAGAAATTCTTAGAGTATTTTTAGCCAACAAAACCTTTTAAGTGATGTGTGTCTCTGTTGTTCTAAAGTGCTTCACTATTTATTGCAGCTGAACACTGTCATTATAAGTTTACGATGTCATAATACTTTGAGGATTCTTTCTGTATTATTCAATATTTTGTGTGTATTCCTTCTGTGTTTAGCAAGTGTTTAGGAAAAAAAATGTTAAAACATGTTAATATATCAATACAGATAATTAGGTTCTTATTTTGCAGTACAACTCAAATAGATGAACACAAAGTGTATTTCATGGAGGGGCCTTCAGAGATTTTTTTTTTTTTGCTGCATAATAGTTAGGTATAAATGTTAGTAGAATAATAACACCATAATGGAAGAAAATCTATATCTTAGTTTACTGATCTAAAACAAAATTAAGAAAATAACCTGAAAGTGTGATGGCAGAGCTCTGCTTGCCAGCAGCAGTGCTGCTGTTACTCACAGCTGGCTATTAATAGGCAAGTGGGAGGGATGTGATGCACCAAGCTGACTCCTTTCATGGCAAGTCAAACACAACTTCAGTGAAGTAAAACTTTGATGAGTTAGCATCAAAGCTGTATCACCACAGCTGGGTAGCAGAGCAGTCTAATGCATTGGCACAGTGTTTGTCTGTTGGTTAACAAACACGCCTTAGAACAAAATGGAGTTGCAAAACTGGTGCTCATGCAGAAACAAAGGCCAGAGGGCGAGCTCTAATACACAAGCAAAAATGGGAGAGGAGTAGCTTTGCTGTCTTATCTATATATGGATTTGTTGTATTGTAGCTATGAATGGATGTTGGGCAAAACTATCTCACTGCAGAAAAAAAGAATCCCCTATTCCCTGGTGACAAATCCAAACAGGGAGTAAGCCACAAAACCTTTGAAAACAGCAGTATTAAACATTGAGAGCTTTAGAAAGATACTCTCTGTGCTGAAAAGTCAATGTAAAACACATAGGAGCTCTTGCTCGTTCAGTTTGTCTACAGGGAGGAGGCTGCATGTGCTCAGTGCCTCTAGGTCTGCTGAGTTATGTTGTAGTCAGAAGTGGAAGCATGCTTGAAAATTAGCTATTTTAGGGAGCTTAGGTAAGCAGTCAGACCAGAGGTAAAACAAATGAGACCTGAGCTGTGCGGACTGACAGCAGTTTGTTCAGGCCAGAGGTGGGAAAGACGTTGCCAAAGGCTTTCAGTAAATGAAGTTGTTGCTGCTGGGAGGGAGGTCCTACTTAGGGAGCATAGACCTTTTTGAGAAGGGATGAAGGTGATCTTGGATGCACAAGTGCAATCATGAGGCCTACTAAGCCATCCGGAATGGTTTGCATGGGTGAGGAAAGAGCAAAAGAGCAAGTTGTTTCAGCAGCATAAGAGGGCTGGAAATACTTGCACAGATAGAAAATAGATCTCAATGTAAATTTGTATCTGCACAGTTGTAGTTTTGTATGCTTCTTTGAAGGTACTACAGAGTAGAGATAGTTTTATCCTTTCTAAAAGTTTTTATGCAGTAACATTTCTTCTTTACAATATCCCTGTGGGGATGACAAGTGGATCTTTTAGGTCATTTCTGGTCTAAGTCTTGGTAGACAAGGCTGACGAAGCTACTGGGCTGGCTGGAGCCTTTTCATCATAAATGTTATTCATGGAGTTCAGCAGAATTTATCTTTGTCCTTCTGACTGTTCTCAAAGCTTAGTTAATTGGGATGATCTCTGCTTGCATAACTGGGACTTAACAGAGTCCAGATATTCCTGTATTTCAGCCACACTTGCACCTTTCACCCTGTGTGAAGCAAGACACTTGGGGTGAAAAGTTCTTCCACTTTGCCTTTTATCTAATTCTGCGTCTGCGCTTTAAAATATTTTCCATGCCCTTGAAGTCTTTCTGCACCCATGGGATTTTTTTGGGTTGTCTCCTTTCCCCTTCCTCTCCCAAAGTCTGCTGACGGCACTCCCAAATCTTTCTCCCATTTTCTGAATTGTGTTATCTACTTCCTCCAGAGATGGTTTGATAAAAATCTGGTTTCCAGTTCTCTCCATGCTCAGACCTCTTTGTGGTAGAGAACATCATTTAATGAAGCTCTGTTAATGATCCTTCTTGCTTTACTTAAAATGTTATCAGTTTCTAATACTCCTCAATACTTCTATGATTTTTTCCTACAGTGTTATGCGTATTTTTGAGACACTGGAAATACTATATTATAAGCTAGCAAGACATTCATTATTTCTTGGCCTATGAAATTCCATGACATTTTCATTGTTGTTTTTAAGTAACAGACTTGTAGAAATAGCTCCTTTTTCCATGCAAACACCCTATTTTGTTTGAAGTTCCCCACAGTTTGTTGTTTCTACCTAATTTTTATTTTTATTTTTTTTTAAATCTTGATCTTCATCTCCTTGGCTACCAAGTAACAGAACTTAAGCAGAACCTTGGATGGTCCTTCCCTTGCCAAACAGTGACTGTCGTCTTCTAGCAGCTGATTTGATACAAGAAGTGTTGCATGTCATAGGCAAATCTGAAAGCGAAGTGATTTCTGTTTATTGTCACTGACACAAGACAAGAAAACAGAAACCAAAACTTATTTTGAAGAGCTGTATTGTAATCTTTTACCTACAGACATCAGGATAACTTGATTTTCAGTTAATTTAGTGAGGTGAGAATCAGTCCCAAAGACAGCCGCAATTTCCCCTGTGGGGGAAATCACATAAGGGAGAAACTTTGATTTTGTAGCATTACATGTTTGTCTTTCATCCAAGATTCTGCTGGGTTCCTGTTGAGTCCTCATCTTCACAGTGCCACAAGGACCATTGTTTGGATCGAGTTTCATGTTTGTTTGTTTGTTTCTGTTCCCTGGCATGATTCGGTTCCCTGTTTGCGTGTGGGATGAGTGTCAGTATTGGATTGGACCCTAAATTGGAGTTCAGTGGTTTATGGGCTCGGGACATCTCCCTTCCTATGCTGAGGATGATTTTCCCAGCTGTTTAGTTGCTGTTTTTTATTTTTTAATGCTAAAATGAGGAAGTGAGGAGTTTAATATTTCAAGGTGATTATTTAAGTAGCTGTAGCTCCCAAAATACATGAGAAAGGCACGTATGGAAGTTGACTGTCCAGAACTGTTCTAAGTCCACCCTAAGCCAGAGGACATGCTCCACAGCAATTCAGCCCTTTTAGGGCAGCAGCCTTTACAGGCGTTCTAGCTGCTCATGAATTTTTACTGTCAGTCACAGCTCATCTGTAGAAATATTCCCGCCATCATGTGTGATGGTGCATGGTGTAATTCCAAAAGTACCTAAATAACAGTTTGCTGTAACTGATACATTTGTAATGGAGAAGGAGAAATTGCAATCATCAGAGTAGGTGCAAACACTGTATTTTCTGGGAGCTGTGTGTTATTTCTTTTTCCCTCTCCAAACCCTGCAGCTTATCTTGCTTGTTTCTCTGTCTTTCCTCTCCCCTCTGGCCAGACTCCAGTTTGTAATTCTGCATTCTTTGCTGCTCAGCCTGAGGTTTTCTGATTTTTAAATGCTTGTTTTGAATTTGCATGATATTTCTGCACAGAATATTTTGGTGACGCAAGGGCTGCTGGTTAGAAGATTTTTTTGAGAATATAAAACAGAGGCTGAAAGTCAAGTGGTGTCCACTTGGCACACCTATATGCCCAGAATAACTTCAGACCTATAAAAATAGACAGTGAGAAGTTAATTCTTATGGAGGAAAAATAAAACCTGTGCAAATATTTTGACGGTGAAGGTGACTGACCAGTAGAACAACCTACCAAATATTAGAATGGGTTGAGTCTCCATCCCTGAAAGTTATATAAATTGTCCAGATTGTTCTTTTAAAGAAAAGCTCAGATTAAAATTGTTTTAATTCAAGTGAATCCTTTAACCTCTGATCTACAGGTTAGACAGGTTGTTATTCATCCTTTCTGGACTGATGAGGTTTGACACTGTCATTCATCCTTCTTCCAAGCTCTTAGTAAGTTAGAGCTTCAGGGAAACATGTCTTCATTCAGGATTTTAATAGAACATGCTATAATCGTAATGTATATAATCTCTGCATCTACAGAGGCACAGGCTGACACTCTACTTCTACTCTGATTTGAAGTTTTGTTGAAAATATAATAGGTCAATGGGCTTTCCTGCTTCTTGTCACGCTGTGGGCAAGTTTTCTTGCTGGGCTTTTAGAAAGGCTTTTTCCAGCTTTCATTAGTGAAAGCTAAAAAGTGTATTCTCAGCTGTCGTAAACATTTAATGGTAGATAATAAAGCTTTATGTAATATCGTTCATAAAGATCACCTATTTAATTCTTAAGCGGTGATCAGAGGTAGAGGATTTCTCTGCCATTGAATGTTCACCAGTGTCGATTTGCTGTGTTAATGACTATTCTGTAACAGTCCTTGGAGGTTTTTATTTTTATTTTTTTAATGTTTTCAAGTTTTCTTTGAATGAGTAATGGGAAAATCCCCAGAAATTGGTGGAAGTCTATTACTATTATATTTGAGGAAATAATAAGAATAGAAGGGAAAAGTTGGTAATTGGTAGTTGATTTGTACAATGGTGAATAAGATGAAGAAAAATGGGAGTAAAATGACATACATAAGATGTATTTCTTTGAGGTTTGTTATTTCATAAATAACACTATTGACTATTCACAATTGACTAAAAACTGTATTAAGTCAAATTTAAACCATGCTTCTACAATGTAGATGAACATTGTGCTGTGCCCTGCTCTTTAAATGTAATTATTCATGTTTTTTTGCCATACACATTGCATTATTAAGCTTTCTTAATCTTAAATGCACTTCACACTGGCTGTTCCAGTAAAAGATTTAAGTATTTATTCATGTTCTGTGTTGTGTGTGGAGGGACTTTCTATTATTTTTTTTTTCCTATGGAGGAATAAAAATCCTTTTATAGCTACTCTTGGCCATGGCAGCATGTTTTGTACAAACGTAGCTAACCATACTGGCGTGCAAATACAATTCAGAGGATATATTAATGCAAGCAATTTTGCCTTTTGGATTCAGCATGAACAATACAGGTACATCCTGCTTGCTCTGTGCCTGTCTCATCATTCTTTTGCACTAGCATTTGCAGTAGGCTTGTGGTACAACTATTACCTCATCTTTGGCCTGCATACCATCTCAGCTGTCTTTTCTTATGACAAAATCATTATTTTGGGCAGTGAGTACAGGTTCTTTTTGTGTTTTTTTCCTTCTTTTTTCCCCTCTTTTTTTTTTTTTTCTTTCTACTTCTTCCAAAACCAGTCGTTTTTGGAACAACCATTCAGGTTGATGAAGTAATTTAGTTTAGAAAAGGACAAGAAGAAAAACTTGTGTTTTCCAAGAACTGCTCTAAGAAGGCACAAGGTGTGTTTCTAAAATTGCACTGGGAGTTGATGAGACTCGGCTCAAAAAGGATGAGAGCACCTTTGTCTCCTTCTTGGGAAGGAAGTACCGCCTGTTTTGTGTAATGCTTGTGACCCGCTATGCATGCACTGATACATTTGCATGCATTTCAGCATGTGAGTCTTGGGCTACCTTGTGAGAAATTTGGCTGCGATACAGTTAGAATGAGAGCAATGAAATATGGAGGTACCATACCCCGATGCAAAGTGGAGCATCTGCTAAGCCCATGGAGTTGTGCTGTTTTGCCTTAGCAGGGAGAATGGTTATTCTTTCTGTGTTTGTTTTATTGCTCTGCTGATGCTAGCACAACCAAAAAGTGAAATTCTGCTGTATGTCCAAGATATGGCTATTTGTGGCATGTCTTCTAGGGAATACAAGGGATTTTAATAGTAAGATGATGACAGTAAGTTGTATTGAATTAAAGAGAAGATCTTATTTTGTCAAATTACTAATTTTTATTTACCACGTACTATTGTCATAACTGTAACTTATTACTGTTCTTAAATTCCCACCTCCTGCCCTTCTGGGGAGATGGGATAGTGATGGAGATGGGAATCACAATATATGCAATGTGTGCCTTGTTTGGTTATCTTAAAGAAAGATAAAAGCTCAATCAGGAATAATGGCAAAATACTGATTTTGTTACTTCTTAATTTTGAAGTAAAAAGAAGAAAACAGAGAGAAATCCGGTATTACATGCTTCCTAGTTTTGCTGCATCCTATTCATCATCACCTTCTATACTTGTTCAGAGCAGCCATTCTCTGATTCATTCTCTAGGTACACAGGAATTTAAAAAGTCAGTAGGCAGCAGTAGGAAAAGAAACACAGATAAAGCAAGGAATGCTGAAAAAGAATGACTGTGTCCGGTTAGTCTTGGTTTGTAATAGAAAATCTAGACAGCCCTTATTGCTATCAGTTCCCTTTGTAAGTTTTTGTATAGTGAGCAATTAATTTAGGGCTATGGATCAGATGTGCTGGCGGCCATTTCCTGACAGAACCAAGCCTTAATTTTTAGAATAATTGAAATTCTGTAGTTGAGTGTGGAGAAGCCACAACTGTTTCCTCCTCGAGTACCAGATTTTCAATGTCCCTCTTGTTTCTGCCAGATCCTGAGAGGCAGGTCAGCCACGAGAGTGCTCATCACAGTGATGCAGGCAGCCAAGGAAAAGGCTTTACTGAGAAATGATGAGGGTTGTTTTCAGATAAGTAACATCTCAGTGACTTGTGCTACCTCGTGATCAATGGTTTCTTTACTCTTCCCACCACAGTTGTTTGAAAGAGCCTGTCTCAGACAGTTACCGATGGGTGGTAATCAGGAGTGCGTACAAGAGTGGGCAGTCAGGGCACCAATTCCTCTGATGTACGAGACCTCCAGTTTCTGATTTTTAGCTGTAAATCAAGCTAATGGTTTTCTATTTTATCAGTTTAAATGAGCAGCAGACCTCAGTACTAAGAGATTAGAATCACATCATGTGAAGTTATTACTTGCATCTCAGTTTACCTGATGGCTTAATTAAGAGAAGATGGACAGTTGAAGTGGTATTGTGTAAAATAACAGCCATCTGAAAGAAAAGCTGGAACTGACAATGACCTGTGTCTCAGGATGCAAGTGCAGACAAAACTTGCATTCCACAGTGCAAAAAATGCAGCCTGGCTCTCAGGATTTACATTGGATAGATTTTTCAGGAAGTTGAGGAAACTGTGTGACATGGAATAATCAAAATTTAGGAATGTCTGTATTATTGTTCTTAAGAATTATTGTTCCCTCCTTGCTAGAGAAGTGACTGTTTAATCTGTCTTTCTGGGTCTCTAGACATCCATCTTATTGTGAGTGACTGCACGTGACCACAAGTCAAGAGACGGAGAGACCATTAAATTGCATCATAACTGAGCACATATTAAAATGATCAAGGTTCAAAAAGTAAAGAAGAGTCAACATCATTTCATAAAGACTTTATTACAAGAGCTGTTTTCTTTGCTTTATTAGCAGCAGTGTTCAAAGGATTTGACATTTTGAAAAGACAAGACATAGCTTCTTATCAGACAGCAATGCAAAGTAATTTAGATGACTGCTTTGGACATCCTTTAAAGGAGAAAAATATTTTGTTTTGAGCTGTTATGCATCATCTTTCGAGAAAGCAGCGCGAATACTGTATGCTTGAAGCAAAGCAATTTGATCATCAAGCTGGCTGAATTTCCTTTAAAGATGCTCTGCTGCCTGAATTTAGGGTTCAGATCACTGTGGAAGGCATCAACACAGAGCAGCCCGAAACCTTAAGAGAGAAGGAGGGACGTCATTTTGCATTCCCAATACTGGGAGGAGGTTCGCCTGCTCTATCTGTGCTTTACTTGTAACCTCACAGACTGTGGTGGAGACAAGCCTTGGCGAAAGCCTGGGCTCTACCCTTGAATATGTGCTGATTTCAGAGCCCTATTTCATTATGAATCATTTTCATTGCTCCTTTTCTGTCTTGCAGCTGTTCTATCCTAAACATTTTATCAATTCTAGCTTTAACTGGTGAAATTAGCAAACAACAAAACTAAAAGCAACTGGAATGCATTGTGGAAAGCCATTCACTTCTGTAACACTTTTTTTTTTTTTTTTTTCTTAAGTTGTTGCAGTGTATTTACTTTATGATCCCTATGAATGCTTGCTGTCATTTATTTACCAGCCAGTGCTATTTGAAATGTTGATGGCTTTATTCTGAAAGATGCCTAATTTACTCTGCTTATGTAGAGAAACTGGATGCACTTGAGACTGTTGCTGGAGCAAGGTTACACTGGATGCTTGCAGACCTCTTATACAACTGTGCTTGGTGAAGATTTCTGTGGCATTACGGCTCACCAGTCTTTTTTCAGGGACTGGAGAACCTACAGCATTTTTAAGGGTGGTCTGTTTATTTTCCCTGTGTTGTTTTATGTACTGAAATATTGTAGTGAAAATAGCTGGGTGCGGTGTAATGAATGTTTTCAAAGACCTTCCTTTGAAAGAAGCTTTTTTTTTCCAGTCCTTGGTGGTCACCACCCATTTTCCTGTTCTGTGTGCGCCTCTCTCATTGTTCCTATCCACAAAGGCCGCTTGTGCAAACCTGTCAGCATATGTGCCAGTACGACGAGATAAAATGGCACAGGATACAAGGCTGAGCCTGGTGAAAAGCCAGAGATTTTAACCACAGGCTCCATAAATTTCAGCATGTATTGCCCACATCGTAACGCAGTATAGGATTGTAAAATTCAGTGTTTATCAACTAGTTTCAATGTGACTCTTTCAGCTGTTTATGGTTGAGGGTGTTTGCGGCTGAAGTGCTAGCAGGGTAGGTATGTTTGCTAGTCATATTATCATCATGTGATGGCAAAAGTTGTCCCTTAGACTTGAAATAAAGCTTGATTGAAAATTTGTCCTTGTTTACCCGCAGTTGTACCATCTTGATAAATAATTCTCAGTGTGGTTGGGTATGGACTGGGATGTGGTCAGTGTCCTATCTGAAAAATGGAGCTGGTTTGGGGTTTAACTTCTGGGTCTGTGAGTTGCACTTCGTTCACCTTTAGCTTTAACCCACTGGTGAGGAGATAAAGCACATCCTTTGGTATGTGTTTTTTTTTAGAGTAGGTAAATAGTTGGGCTATCTGAAAACAGATCTCAGCAATACCTGCTGAGCTTCTGAGCAACAATACTTCTGGACCTTTAGATTAGCTGTCAAAATTGACTGATTACTACAAGTAATGCCCCAAGATAAGAATCTGTAATCTCTCAGAACACAAATCACTGATAGAGATCTTGGGTTGTGCATTGTCATAACCTTATCCCCACAGTCACGGTGCAATTCCAGCTGTAACTGTGCTGCAGGTACTCTTGAATGTGAGAGCAGAAACCGTGAAGTAAAGCAGAGTTGTACATTTTTCACTACAAAAATGGCTGATTAGAAGCATGTTCAATTTCAGTCAATGTGGAAACAGTCCTTTCTGTTGTGTTATTCAGTGGTTCTGTTTTTCCTTTTAGTCTACAAGTTATCTCTGAAGATTGCTATGTCTTGGCTGGTATCAAAGAGTTGCTTGCCACAGGGAAGGAATCCATGATCCCATATCTTGACAGAGCAGAGCGGTGCAAAACCAGTCTCAGGAGGGAATATTGAGTTTAGAAGTCTTCGTGCTCCTCCAGTTGTAGTTTGGCCACATGCTGGGAATTTCGTTTCTCTCACAATTTCCTTAATATTTTAGAAGACTGAGGAAATGATTCTCTCATCTGCTTAAGCGTGCTTTGCAGCTTTACAGTATGGTCCGGAGCCATCCTGACACTTTCTGGGGCCAACACCAGACCTTGCTGAGTGCAGGGACTCAGAATTATAAGAAATGCTTCTCCATCATACTGCACTCCTCTAGCCTTAATGCAAGGAATGTGTTGAAAAGTCAAAAAGTCAATGCCTACGTCTGCTCTACCTGCTCATCAAACAGCAGCCTGACATCTTTTCTGCGTGTCATAGGCCTTATGAGGTTCCCAGTGGCTGAGCTTAGCCTAAGACTATCGTGTTCGGCACATCCTTTGAGGTGCCAGGTTCACGCTGGTATTGTGAATGACAAATAGGCTGTGCTCTCAACATCGTAAAATAATCCTTGGCCAGATTAATGGTTGATGAAATCCTAATACTTATCTCTCCAGTTCAAGGTACTCATAAAACAAGAGAGAAAATGGTAGGACGTAAATCCTGTGGACGTTGTTTTGCTTACCATGATTAAACTTATCAGACTCTGGTGACATATTGCAAACCTAAATGCTTTAAAAAAATATAAGGGATCCAGCAGCCTCAGTAAGGTTCTCAACATCAGACTTCATAAGTACTTTTTAGCTGCTGTGATAACCAGTATTCACGGTGGTACCAAAAAATGGAGGTGCAAAGAGTTTATCTTGACAACTGTATTAAATGCAAATGATATAAATGTTTTTAAAATGCATGGATGCAATGCTTTTTATCTTAGAGTAACTTTTTTTTTTTAAATGAATACCAGGAAATTTCATTTAAAAAAGAAATTGCAAATCTAGAAATGTGTAATTATCAAGATAATAGACTATTGATACCGTCAGAGCTTCAGACATTAAGGAAGTTGGTCTTGCATGTGGTTTTAAAGTTCATACGGGATTTCACAGAATCACAGCATGGTTAAGGTTTGCAGGGACCTCTAGATCCGTGTGGTCCAGCTCCAGTGGGGCTCTCTAGAGCAGGCTGCCCAGGCCCATGTCCAGGCAGTTTCTGGAGATCTCCCAGCATGGAGGCTTCACAAACCCTCTGAGCAGCCTGTGCCAGTGCTCTGGCACCCACATAGTAAAGAAGTGCGTCCTGGTATTTAGATAGAACTTCGTCTTCCAGTTTGTGCCTATTGTCTCTTGTCCTGTTACTGGGCATCACTGAAAAGAGCTTGGCTCTGTCTTCCTTGTACCCATCTAAAGATCTGATGTACTTCCTATTCAAGAAAGCATTTTCACAACTATGTTACCGTAAGCCATAGTGACAGTAGAGTGATGTAGACTTAGTGAATCATCAGTATTTTCAGCTTAAAAATACTAGAAATCTGGTGTTCTCTTAGGCTTCATCTCTTGCTACACTACTCAGACTAGCCAAGTTCCACAATATCATGCTAAACATCCTTTGGAAAGGCCTAGCAAGAGCAGAAATTAGTTTCTTGCTCTTAACATGAGCCTTTTTCTGATCTATCTATAAGTCTTGTATTTTCTGACTTTCATTAAATCTAGACTTTGGTTTTAAACTTGGAGGAAAGAATCACATCATAATATGGCAGTAGGTGCCAATGTTTATTAAACTAGCAGCAGCGATTTGTTGTTTAGTGGGTATGCGCAGAAAATATAAGAAATCCCCCCAGTCAAACCAAGGAGTCAGTGGTAAGTCAAAGCAGATTTAAAGGAAGGGTGGAAGGTATTTCATTTCCTTATTTTTGTAATAGCCCTTTCTGTTAGTAGCTTTTCTTGTTACCTTCGAACTTTCATTTCCTCTATTAACAAATTCCTTGTTTTGGTGGAGTTCATATTTGTTTTCCCTGAGTACTGGGTACCATCTTCCAGTGTGCAACAGTGCCACTTCAGCACTTTACTGCCACAAACACTACACATTTTCAAACCTTTTTTTTTTTTTTTTTCCCTCAGTTGAGGAATAACTGTGTTCTTCCCCTTTCTACTGGTGTGCCAAACTTGCTCATCTGGTGCTTCTTCAGATTTTAGAAACAATTATTTTCACTGCAAAGTGTTCATGTATAAGAAGGGATCTGTATGGCACTGTGTTTGGATTTCATTGACAGCTTACCTATTTGGGCCTGGTTTCCTGGTGAGCGAGTAAATTGCTGTTTATAGTACTCTTTATTTACTGATGGTCACTTTTATTACTTTAATGGAGGGGACTTTCAAATAGCACAGCCATCCAGATTAAACTGCTTGTTGGGTAGAATGGTTACAAAGCTGAGTGAATTCTTTTTTAAAGGAATTTTAAGGCTAAGTAAGCATGACTGCTGGCTGCTTGGTGCCCACGCAGGCACATCTCTGGGCTGTCAGATGGTATGGTTCCAAGATAGCTATGGAGCAAAACTCCTTTTTAGATATGGTTGTGGCTTAAATCATCTAGGGATTTGCTAAGCAGAAGGTAAAGCAAAATGTAAACACAGCAAAAAGTGGATTTGCTGGTTTGAAATAAATCTTTGTTGTTATCTAAGATAGTACTACCCATTAAAATATTTTTACAGATTGGAATTTTTTTAATGCTAAACATCCACTCAGTTTTAAAATTTATTTTGTATGTACTGTAAAATATTTTCTTATCTTTTCATCCCTAGAATGTATTTTTCTTGCTCTACAAGTTGGCATTTGAGGCTTAACTCCAAAACATTTGAAATGAGAGTTTACTTCAGAAATTTCATATGACAGCTTAATTAACTCTGGATTCTTGACCTTTAAAGTGCTGGAACTAGAAACATTTAATAACCAGCCGGTGGATATAAAGTAATACGCTTACTGCTTTACTAGTTTGCATGGAAGGCAGTCTGAAGCAAAGTCCAAGGGTCACCAAAATAGGGAAGGAAACTGAAGGAAGTCAGTCTGAGCTATGTATTTCAAAAGGTTTTATGTCTGTGTCATGCAGTGTGTAGGTATGAGTGAAGACTACCAGACTGCAAATAAGGTGTTCTCATGCGAGGAGCAGGCTGTGATTTTGCTAAAATCTCCTGTGATCTCGGGCCTACAATGTAGAAAGGTAATTCAGCACAGTTACTGTGCTGCCTAGTCTTACATGAGCAAAGTATTGATCCATGTGGACTTGAGAGCAGTGAAACACTGAGCTGGAAGTTGCTATCTCAGCCTGGGACACAGTGCAATCCACTCCGCAAGTTGCAAGGAGGTCACCACCCTCCTAGACATCGGGAGCATGGCTGAGGCTGACCACCCGGCACCATCGTCAGCTGAGTAAGTCCCAAGGGCTTCCATAGGTAGCTACAGGTTGCAATTGCTCCCACCTGCAGAGGTTTGGAGCTGCCAGGGGTGACAGGTCCCCAAGATGAAGCGATAGTTTTACAGAGTTGTTTGGGCAGGGGTGGTTATGTGGGGCTTCAGGTTTTTCCAAGCCTGAAGTTTCCAGCACGGCAGCTGGAGAGGCTGCTGGAAGCCAGATTATGATCTGAACCCCAAGCAAAGCCTTCATCTGCCTGCATTCTTGTTGATTTCAGTACAGCTGTGTTGCAAGGATGCTGGGGTGAGCAAGGGGATGGGAACCCGACCCCTGTCATCTGTGCCAGGCATTCCTGCTCCCAGTTGAGTTCTCCCCACTGGTGAGGCGGCATGTGCGGTGGGTGTGGGTGTAGCCTTTGGGCTGGCTCATTGTCTGGGTTGGTGGAAGAAAACATGGAGAGCTTTAGCTTGTGACATGCTGAGAGATCCACCTGAAACTGCCAGTGTCGCAGGCAGCAGCCATAACTTCTGTTTTCAGAAGGCAAACTAAATGTGGCTGGGAGCAAGTGGACTGAGTCCTAACTAGAGACCCCAGGCCTGCTCCTGAGCTCCATCACCTTGTTTCCAGTGGAGACTTGAGCTTTCTCATTCTATCTTGTTGTTTTGGGGGGAACAATTTGTGATCATGCAGTGATTACAGCATGAGTGTGTGTGTGTTGGTGGAGCAGGGCCAGATCCTGGCAGGTCCTGGGACTCCCAAAAGTACAAGGCATGACGGAGGCTTCCCTGCAGGACCTCCCACCCTTGGAAGTGAGCATGGATGGGTTGATCTGAAGTGGCTTTCTCCTCTCATTGCCCCCTGCATTTTTAAAAATCTGACATGGGTTTGGGTGAGGAAGGTTTCTGCCTTTGCTTGCTCCACTTTCTCCGAGCAGTGACGCACGCATTTACTCGTTTTTGCCACATAAGTGGGTGGTTTATATGCTGGGAGGGAATGATTCATAAATTAGCTGCAGTCTATGCCTTTATTGCTCTAATGATGTGTGAGCAGGATTCCGTGTAAACCTTTCTGCCTGGCCTTCAGACAAAGTTGTTGAGGAGTTATATTTTCACTTTCTGGCTGCAGGTAGCCAAGACTTGCCCAGGGAAAAAAGTTCTCCCAGTGAATAAAATGGAGGACAGCTGCAGGGAGATGAGATGGCCTGCTACCTGCAAAGGAAAACCATGAACATAGTGTGTTCTGCAGAGCTGTATCACTTGGCTGAAGGTTCTGGAGGTTCTTGTGTGACCAAGATGAATGAGTACTAGATGACAGTCTTTTAAGCAGGGAAAGACTCTGCTTGGGGGAAATGGTGTGAGGCATGAGGCCAGGGGGTTGTTTTGTACCTCTGTATGCTTGTACTTACCTGACGACAACAACCACCCAACTCGAGGGTATGCTGAGCTAGGAAAGAAGAGGAGGAAAATTGAGGTGCAGGAAACCACACAGGGAAATGCTTAACAAGCAAATTGTTTGTTTATTCAAAATGATAATGTGTGAGCAAGAACTCTTTTGAAAGCAGCCAAACAGGCCAACTCTTCCTCTCATTTTCCAAGTCAAGAGGACTCTGGGGTGGCGTGCACTGAGCTGCGTCTCATTGCAGACAAGCCGGGAACTACTTATTGTTGGAAGCAGTGCTAAAGGAAGGCATCTGCAGCACAGAAGAAAAATCATTCTCAGCTCATAGCATTACTTGTTAGAAAACTTGGGCAGCCTGTGGTTAACGAAACCAGCTTGTCTTATTAGTTGCAATTGGCAATTGTATTTACAGATGTTAGCAAAACTAAATATTTTTCTTTGTGGCTGGAGTGACGTCCTGAGAGACCCTACCCTCTCTTATACAACCCGTTTTTTACCCTGCATGAATTGCGACATGGCTTTGGCTTTAGTTCCCAAAATCTGGTATTTACATGAGAGGAATTGGGCCATGTTTTGCCCATGTTGGTTCTAATGTGAAAATCACAGGGTTTAGACTTAGAGCAGAACTTAAGTGTTCATGGTTCAAGTAAAATTTTTCAAGCTGCAATTGGAAATTCTCATGAATGCTGCTGCATTGTTTGTTTGGTTTGGTTTTCCTTTGTTTCTAACCTTTTATCTCAGTGGTTGAATTAGAAACTGAAAAGAATTTTTTCCCAGATTGGAATCTTTACAGACACTGCATGGATGCATTTTTTCTCAAGAGAGCAAGTTACCTGTAAAAGAAACATCAATTTGAGTCATTCACCTGGCTTTCCCATTCCAGGGTGACATAGGGCATCTTTTTGTTATACCTTCAAGGACACCTGTGTGTAAAGGGACTTTTTTATGTGTATATAATCTGACTCTTACTTGGCAAAGAGAAAAATAAGGAGCTAGTGTTACTTTGTGAATATCTGATACTTTAGATTCAGACTTGAACAGGTTGGTGCTCGCTCCTGTAATGCCACTGAAGTTGTTATCAAGCTGGATTCTGCTGTTACCTAAGTAAAAGTGTGTTGGTCTCATCTTGTACATATCTCCTGTAACAGATACCATGTCAGAAAATATTCACCTCAGGCATAAGAATTGTGAAAGAGGTTTGCCAAAGGCTGAACATGAGTCTTAAGAAGATACCGTAAGCATTTATGAGGCCCTGTTCTCTGTTAGCACACCCAGTAATAAGCACCTGCCATCCCACCTATCTGATCCCCAAGCTTATGCCCAGCTTCAAGTGTTTTGAAGCTTAGGAGTGCTACTGATGTGCTCTGAGCAGTTTTCTGCTTTGAAAGATGATGTTGAACACCCAGCCTTGGGTGGACCCCAACACACACCTTACTGTAACTTTTCTCTTAGTGCTTAATACATACCCTGGCTATTTCACTTATAATTTTCTAAGCCACCTGTGGTTTCCATGCTAGAAACTTTGCAGTCAGTCAGGATCTTCTAGAAATGGTCACCTTCTCTAAAATGCATTACTATGTATTAAAACACTTCTTCTGTTTTGTGCTGTTTTACTTCATACCAACTGTGATTTGACAGCTGATAGGATTAAGGGATGTGGTTAGTATTTGACACATCATTTGTTTTCCTCATCTTCTTCACATGAAAGAGTATAGCTAGTGAAATGTCCTGTTCTGATGGGGAGTTTTTTAAGCTTTAAAGACTCATTACTTTACACCAACGTTGGAAATGGCAAGTTGTAGTATTTGTAAGGCTTGGCAAACAGAGACCCACCATTGGTGATTCTAGAATTTAATGTGTATCAGCAGAAATGGTGTGGTCAAACTTTTCCACAACTTGTGCTCATCTGGGCTGTGCAATTTGCATTGATACTCCATTATAGAAGTCTGACAGAAAAATATATCTATTCTGTATGGAAGTAATTACAGTGTGAAGCCTCAACTTGTGCAAGTGAAGGAAACTTGTAATATCAGCAGAGCTACATTGAGTTGAAACAACTGGTTGTTTTTAAGCATTTTTTTCCAATAACATTGGGTTCTTCGTGCTCTGAAATAAAATAATTTTATTTTCTGAAACATGAGTCAGTGAAGTTTTCTTTTAAACGATTGTATCCCGAATACATAATAAATGTAGCCTTTGTGTTTCTCACGTTAAATTTAGCTTTGAGTCCCTTGGTGGCTTAGTTTTGTATACCTGCTTCATAAAATGTCTTCCCCTTTGTTATTTCCTGCTCTTCTGTTCTCTGTGGTGTTTAAGTGAGGTTGTCTTTATTCGTCTTGTTGTTTCACTCAAGAAGGTGTCTGTTCTCATGGACAATGGATAGATGGTGTTTTCATTAAAATGGCTTTTACTAAGGAGAGATTTCTTGCATGCAGCAGTATTTTCTTTCCCGTTTTATATTCTTTATGGTCAAGGAAAGTTGGTTTTTCACAGTAGTGTTAAGGGCTGAGACAGCTGTACATGCACGGTTGGATACCCTATTATTACCTTTATTTTAATGCAGGGAACGACAATTGCAATTCATTTTATCCGTGACACAGACACATGCTCTGCAATTTCTACAGCTTTAGAATGAATTTTCAACTAATTCTGGAGTATTTTTCTAGTGAATTATTGTAGATTGAACAAAACAAATTTAGATATTGCGCAATTTTTAACATTTACTGAATCTCAGGAATAACAGTTTGCTATTTCATTTTTAGTCTCTCAGCTAAGACAGATCTTGAACATGTTACATTCAGCAAGGACTCAAGGGGTCTGAAGACTGATTTTCCAGTTGCAGCAGTCCCCCTCCTAACTCCCACTTTAAATGACCAAATGAATGTTAATGTTTGGTCAATGAGGTTTCAACCAGTTGACAGAATGGATTCATTGATGACAAGGCTAACTCATATAAATGCCTCTCTGAAGTTGCGAATTGCGTTTCAAAAAAATGCTTTTTTCCTTTCTCTCCTCTACCTGGTAGGAGCAGTTCTGAGCGGAGGAAGGAGAAATCGAGAGATGCAGCAAGATGCAGGAGAAGCAAAGAGACAGAAGTATTCTACGAACTGGCTCACGAGCTGCCCCTGCCCCACAATGTCAGTTCCCACCTGGACAAGGCATCTATAATGCGCCTGGCAATCAGTTTCTTACGCACTCACAAGCTTCTGTCTTCAGGTAACGTCTGGCTAAAAGAAGTTGTTGATGCTAGTTGATAGCAGCTTGGTAAGAATGTGCATGGTCCACTCTCTGAATGCAAGGTCCTAAAAGGAGAACAGGACACAGTTTCTTGTGTTGTGAGAATACAAATAGATTTACAGTTTTTGTTTTGTTCTGTTTTCCCAAAAACAATTGTCTATATTTGAACTGAGATAGAAAATCTGAGTGATGCTAGTCATATAAGGTTTCCATTACCCAACTAACAACTGATGCATTTTTGCATCTGTAAGAGCTGAACTCTAAGAACAGTTAAAGCTAGTTACAATGTTTTGAGCTTTTAGGAGTTTAATCAGAACTCAGACATATACCTTAAGCTTCCATGCTGAAACAAGTACATCTGAATATAGCATGGCAAGCATGTGTGTGCCACTGCATTCAGAAGGCAGCTGGGAAGTTCCAAAGGTCCAATACTTTGTTCTAAAGGTCTGATTGTTCTACACGCTGGTAATGAGTAGTAGGTTGTCTGTATATGGCAGAGTGAGAGAGCTAAAGTAAACAACTTTTAAATCATTGATATGAATAGATTCTATTTAATCAGTATTGCTTATTTTGGACTAATCTGAAATGTTAAAACAGCATTACATTCTTATCCTGTTAAAACTGATAAAATGAACGATATTCTTATTTTACACCTACATTTGCATAATCACATTGATAGAAATTTGTTGTTTGAATAACATGTAGAATCAGTGAAATTAACTGTTGTGTCTGGGGAAACTTCTATACTGACTTTATGTGTCAAGAATATGTTAAAAGAAATGTTGAACTATTTGTGAAAAGTAAAGCCAAAATTTTGTCTTCTACTTCATTCATGGCAAAACTCCCAATAAGGTCAAAATTGCCCTCCCTCTCTTTAGAAAAATTGAGTCATACCATAACAACTGCTTTAATAAATGCCATTAGGAAGTATCTCATCCCCTGGAAAAGTATGCTGTTCGTTTGTTGTTCTTAGTACGAAGGATACAACAGATTCAGTTCTATGTCTGTATGCCTGGTATTATTTATAGCCATTTTGGGCTCTATTACGACTATTTTATGAACTTTTTTTAAAAAAAAAAAAAATTAAGGCTTTTTACCTTAACTTATAGAATTGGATTTTAATGTTTACTTCTGTAAAAAGAAAAGTTTATTTGCTAAGCAGCATTGGGAAATCATCTTTGATATCTCCATGTAATTAATGCTTGAAGTGCATTAAATAGGTAAACATTCTTTAAAAATGCTGTACACCAAGCCAATTTTTTAGCAGCTTTCTCATTAAAAAACAAAAAAACAAAAGAAACCCCCCAAAAATAAAAAACAAACAAAAAAACAAAACAGCTTCAGCTTTACAAATATTTACTTCAGATGAGCTAATGACTGGTACAGAATAGGAGAAGCAAACTTCTGCAGGACTGTAACAGATAATATAAATAATGCTTGTGTCTGTGAATGTTCAAACAAAATAGTTTGATGCTGTTGCTGGGAGAAGAAATTTGCTGACCTGAAAACCACTGAGTTTAAAGTGAACTTTTCAAATACACTTCCATTTATTGACAAAGTTCTACAGACAAAATATTTGGTTCAGCACTTCTTTAGCGTTAAGGGTTAAGATTGTATTATTTGATAGTGATGACAACTCAATATATTGATATAATATTCATACATTTGCATACTCTTGTGTATTTTCTGTGACACTGCTTGAAAACCAATGTGATTTGTGTAGCCAATTTACATTTTCTTGAGGTATCACTATGACCAAGCAGTTAGAAAGGAATCTGGAAATGAAATGTTACAGTTGTGACAGGCTGTGTTTTAACAATGTTCCAAACCTCTTCTATGTTAGTTGTTTTCTTAGTCTTTAGTCTGATCTGCTTCCCCAGTAAAAACACTGATTTGGATTAAGTCACCTAATGCAGATTTGTCCACGGAGGTGTGGATCAAAGTTTCAAAATCTTTAAATGTTTCCCTCTCGAGGGATTGAGCTTAAGTTAGTCTAAAGGGACTGATTTTCTAGAAGAGCTGGATATTATTTTCCGACATGGTGAATACATGGAAATGAAAGAACTCAAGCTTTGAAAAGCTTTAGAAAACCACTGAGTACTTGTAATTTCTTGCTCATCTGCTACTTATATTCTTCCGGGTTAACTAATGCTTAAATCAAGCTAAACAAGAAAGCTGAAACTGTTTAGCCCCGAATATTTGTAAGATAACACTTAACAGGCTTTGGAATACAGTGGTTATCAGAGAGAGAACTTTCTTTATCAGAATAATGATTTTGAAACATTATTTCAGTTGATTACTGTGCAGTGTACGCTTGCTGAGATTCCTGAAATTCACATAGGTAGAGCACTATTCTAACCAAAGTAATTTCTACCAGTTTTGAGTACTGTTTCTTCCCCTCAGGAGATAAAGCTATAAAATTGAATATAGGCATTTCTAAGCAGGCTTTTGGCAGGTGAGAGTTCTTGAAAAACTTCTGCCTTTCAGGGCTGTTGTTGTACAATACTTACTAAATGCAGCTAATGTTGGAAAGGTGTAGTTTTTCTGACCTGTTCCTGTGAGAGCGGAATCAAAGTCTTCGTGGTCTGCTGAGCAATGTCAGTCTTCATTAAGACACTGATTTTCTCTAGTAGGATGTCTAATTTAATTCAAAATGATATTTTTTTGTTATTTTTTGACTCCCATATAAAGAGATTTTGGCAAGAGCATGGAGTGAAATGGAAGTGGCTTATGAGATGCCTGTTGGTTTTCCTCTTTCCAAGCCCCAAAGAAAACTGCCCCCATTTGACAGTCGTGTCTAGCAGACTGGAATTTAGCATTAGCTCTGCACTGCATTTGAAGAGCCTAACTCCAGTGCTGGGTAGCACAGAGCTTCTTCTGTCATCTCTGACAGATTAACTGAGAACTATGGGGAGGTAGAGAACTGGAGCATGCGTGAGAGTCAAACACCCACCCCAGCCTGCAGACCTCTTTGCTTTATGTTGTCTTCATTGGAACAGTACTGATTATTTGGGCTAGACTCTTAGTGTAAACTGGAGTTAAGTGGGAGTACATGTTCTGTCATTAATTAGGACATTGAAATAACATTTATTGCATATATATATATATGTATATGTATGTATATACACACACAATGTCACTAAAATAAGCCTGGGATACAAGTTGGTAAATACTTCATAAGTTAGTAGAGAAAAACATACTGCTTGATCAGCATTTTTGTTATTTATTATTAATTATATCAAAAGCTCTTGGTGGAAGACATTATATTTTATAAGGCTGTTTGTAGGCATGGTACTCAAATGAGGACACATCTCGATACATGGCAGTTTTACTGGAAACAGGGAAAGTGAGGATGCAGTCCCAGGAAGGCCCTCATCCTTCTGCAAGCACACACAATCATTGTGTGGCTTGAGTTGAAAGAGACTTAAAACCCAACTGATTCCTACCCCCTGCCATAGACAGGGCTGCCCCCCACCAGCTCAGGCTGCCCTGAGCCCCATCCAACCTGGCCTTGACACTTCCAGGGATGGGGTATCCTCATGCTGCAGATGGGATTTCCGAGATGGCCTCAGGCAGTGTGCCAGACTCGGTCCCTTGGCATTGAATGCCTGATGCCCCGCTGTACTATTCCCTGACTTGGAACAGAGCTTTTCGCTTGTGTAACTCGGCAGTTTGGCTAGCTATGCCTGCATAATGATTATTTAGCCAGCAGAAAGCTGAGACCTTGGGAGATCTATGCCTATGTTCTTCCAGCAGGTGAAAGGCAGAGCCTGGAGTCTGAGCATGCATTGAGCTCGGCGCTACGTGCCGCTGGAAGGCCCAGCGTCTGGGCTGCGGGTGCGCTTCTGCAGCCATGGCGGGGCCTCCGCTGGGCCCTTGCATCCTATCATAATAGGAAATAGCTGGTTGTATATCTCAGAGTTCAAAAGGGTAAAAAATACCAGGCTTTGCTTTATAAAAGTTGCTTCTTTACTTAGTAACACGTTTCCCTTTGATTTTCACAGTAGGCAGTTCTGTGTGGGAATGTTGGAGAGGAAGCCTTTAACATTTAGAAATGCAGGCTGTTAGTCTGACGGCCTGATTGAGATTAGTATCACAGGAAGCAAACTGAAACAATGGCTTTATAATACTGTTTCCATGTTGTGCACACAACAGTACGTGGTATAATTGGAATGTTAGTCGAAATATCATTTAATTATGTCCTCTTAAATATTTTTCAAGCTGTCTTCTAATTCTGTTGGTGTAATACATTTTGCCATCGCTGCATTAATGTCGTTGGGATAAATTTAGAATAGATCTTTGTTCAACCAAGGGCTTTGATCCCAGAAAGTTGCTGCTAAAAAATTGGCTGTTTGGTGGTTACCTATATTGGAGCTTTTGGATTTAGGATCTTATGTTTTTTAGTGTAGTCAGAAAGACCGATACCAGTATTTGTATCTTACTATTCCCTAGTATAGCTTGTGCTTTTTGAGTATGAATGGATGGCAATAGAAAAATAATTGTCTTTTTCCACAGAATAGTAAATCTGTTTCCCTTAGTATTGTGGTCATTTCTAAGGCTTACTCAGTGTGTTGTTGTCTGAATATTAGGAATAGAATCCACTTTAGGAAGCCTGTATGGGGTGCCAATAATTTTAAGTGTTTATTTGGACCGCACATGTGATAGAGGCATTACTGCAACCAGGACTTCTTGGCACCAATGTGCCAGGGCTGCTGACTTTTTAGTTGGCTAATCTGGCAAGCACAGCTTTATCAGCTTGCTTCAATCCCATGCTAATTGTACAGTCACCTGGGTGTCTTTTCTGCACGGAGAGTCCAGCAAAGGAAGCTGGGTGGGAGTCGCTTCTGTGCGGGCAGACAGCAGAAGAAATGGGGAGGGAACAGGGAAGCAGACGGGAAGTTGTTTGGGAGAAGGGAGGCCACAAGGAAACCAGTGTGAAGTTGTTTCAAGGGAGGGAGACAACAGAGCAGGAAAGCCAGCGGGAAGCAGAAGGGAAAAAATAGCTTTTCTCTGTGCTTTTAAGGGAGAGCACAAACTGCAAGGAGAACTGATGTGGGCATTGTTTTTAAATGTCTGGACAAGCTGCATCTAATCTCAGACCATTGTGGCATAAAACAGTGCTTTAAAAATAGCTTGTCCACTTGTTTGCTTTCATTAAATTGGAAAACTAGCTCTGTGCCAGCTGTGCTGGTAGGAATGAGTGGAGATGGGTACCGAGTGCCCTCAGCTGCCTGAAGTGACATCCCTTTTCGGGAAAGGTGTGCTCAGAAAGCCTGGTCTGATGTGATGCTGCGTCCCTCCACTCATCACCAATTGCAGCAGGACTCAAAGCACCTTCTCAGAGCAGAATCTGAGGGATTTGGCTAGGTACAAACTGCAGTAAAATTGCAAAGCAGCATTAACAGAAGTGTTTTCTTTATCAAAACTGCTTGTGCTCTTAGAGATAAGAGGCCTTCAGGAAGACTCAAGTTTAAGAGTAGCTTTTTTGTGATGTATCTAAACCGAAAGTGTTTATTGGATATATTGAAAATAACCACTTGAACAGGATGTACTCTTCCATCAAGAAGGGGGGGAAATCTGTTCCTTTCCTCTAATGCAAAAAAAGAAACTGGGAAGAGACAGGTCTGTCCCAAAGTTGCCCTCTCTGATGCAGGTTAAAGCTGCTCTTACATCTTCCCTAACTTCTGATGACTGGCATCAAGCAGTTTTTACAAACCTCTAGAAGACTTGCAGCTATAGCCTTGTGTCTGCTACGCACAATATCTGAGCAACTTTTTGGTACTTGTTGGATTCAGGATAAGAGACAAACCTTGACAAGTTTGTGGAGGTGGTGATGTGACCCCTTGTAGAAGCCCCTTTAAACATTTTGTACCTCTGAACTGACAAAAAAAAATGCACCTCTTGGTCCGAACAAAGCTGTTGGAAAGAGCAGAGGCTGTTTGCTAGCAGTCTGTTTGTACCTGAGCAGTAAGGAGAGCCTGGAGTTTGAGCCTTCAGATTCATTCCAAGAGGCTGGACTGAAGGAAATGAGCAAGCATCTACGGAAAAAGTGTTTTTAAACTTGGGAACAGAGCACATCCTGACAGTGGGAATTAATCAAAGCTTGTTTACACGAGCTATTTTTAGCATTAAAGGTTATCATAAACACTGCAATAAGCATTTGCCATTACAGTTCAAAGTTTCTTGTTGATGAGTACATTCTACTGTAGTTGGTGCAAATTTTTTTCGAAATAGAGCCGATTAAAAATGCTTTCCAAAATTTGATACAGACTGAGAAATAGACTGCAAAAATGCCATATCAAAAATTGATGCAGACTGAGAAATACTGCCTTGAGGCAACATGAATGCATCGCACAGGGACTGGGGACACCATTGCTATGCTCCTGGGTGTGCTGTAGCAACCCCAGGGATGTCACTTCACTTCTCTTTGGCTCTCTGACTTATTTCAAGATCTCCCCATCTCAGAAAGACAGAGATTCTCCCTCCCGTATAGGCTTTCCTATAGTTTTCCTAGTGGTGTATGAGAACAATCTTGGCTGGGGTCCATAAATGGAACTATAACATGAACAGTTATATTACAATGCCTCATTCTGCTGAACGTGGTATTAATTTATAGCTAGACTGGAATATCTGCAGTCCACTCTCCCATTGTCATGCTACCTGAACTAAGATAATCTGGTTATTAGTGGGGAAATGAAAAAAGTCGCAGGAAAAAAAATAAGTTCATCCTTATTGCAAAATTGATATAGCAGCTCTTTTAAACAGTAACAATAAAAATTCTGCCTAAAAATCAGGGTAAATTGGATCCACAGTTAACTTTCTTCAAGACTTGGAAAAGGCTGGCAAGTCTGCATGGGCTGCCCGGATAAGTGGCCTCAGACCTACTGGAAATTTCAGGCTGAAGTTTTGCCCCTTCCTCCTCATGCAGACCTCCTGCTTTCATTTGGCCCCATCTTTCCATTTGGAGCTGAAATTCCTTATGCTAACATTCCAGTCCAATCCCACCATAAACTCGTGAAGAAAATTCAAAGCAAAGTGAAAGATTACAGGGGTTTCTGGGGCCAGCTCGAAGCAGCAGTGGCTTTATTTGTTCTTCTGCTGCTAAATAGATTTGTTCTAAAGAAAACCAGATTTTTGCAGGTAGGAATAACTTAATTGTGTCCAGTGTATCAATCTCCTAATGTGTTTATATCCTCTGTGTATTAATAGCCAGTGATTTTCACAGGAGAAAGGGAACAAGCTGTAATATTGTAAGTGTAGCCAAAGGAGGGGTTCTTATGTATTAATTGTATTAATGTAATTATACTGTTAAGTCCCCGATGCAGGGTCTAGCAGGGGCACGGCAGCGGTGCCAGACTCCCCCTTTGCTGCAGACCGGCGATTTCAGTTTGTGCTGCTCAGGGGCTTAGCGCTGTTTGCGCCTACTGGGGCCACCGCAGGGAACCGGGGCAGGGGAAAACATGACCAGCCTAGGGGCCTCTCCCCATGCACAGGTTTCCTCTGGGGAGGTGGCTGGGGATGCCCACAGGGCTGGCAAGCTTGAGGAGGCACAGCAACACACACCATTCCCCTCCCTCCTCTCAGGCCTCATCACAGATGCCTCCAGCTGGACGAAGGTAGTTTTAATAATACAGTTAAACTCTGATCCAACAAATCCCTGTAATCACGTGCTTTAAGGCTGTCTGTGTCTTTAAGTGCTTTGCTGGACTGGGACCTTAAGAGTTTGAACCTGCAGCCCTGATGTGAATGATCCTATGTCCTCTCTGTGTGTTTGTACAAGTAATATAATTTATATACATGGAAAAGCAAACTTAATCACCTGATAATACAAGTAAAGTGTTTGTCTTTCACTGTTGGAGGCATTTAAGAATACAAATGCTTTGAATAGCCTTCCTGCCTTTGAATGGTAATGTTTTGTTAATGCAAACTTAATGAGCTGGAAAAAAAAATGGAAAGGAGGGTCTGGGGTTAGAGCTGAAAAGTCATTTTTTCTCCGAACCCACACTTGGCTGATTGTCTTGGGCTGTAGCCATGATCCTTGCTGAATAAACCATTTGTTTGCATCCGGAAAAGTTAAAAAAGACCCTTGACATTCTTTACACAGCAGAAACAAGCTTGGGAGCAGATGGTCACTTACCGATTTTTTTCCCCACCTAAATGTCATTATGGTCAAAGTGCATGCTATTCAAATATATTATTGTGTATTTTCTGTATTTTAAACGCTGGCCCTGATGTAATTTCCTGAAGCCAGTTGCTTTGTACTGAGGAGGAATTGGCCCCTGCGTGTGTAGTTCAATGCGCGGTGCAGGGACACAAAGCAATACACTGCCAGCCTATGCTGCCCATCCCCGGTTTCTCCTCTTCCCCTCTACCCAAACAGCCATGTTGAGAAGTTTGGGACACGAAGTGGTCCTGATGGCTCTGGAGCTGGGCCAGCCTCTTCCAGCGCTTGCAGGATGGGTGATGGGCAGCTGCCAGAGAGGTGCAGAAGCAGCAGCTGATGTCAGTTTTGTCACCGCGCTTCTATTCCAGCCAGGGTCTGCATGCTGCAAGTGCTCATCCCCCTGCAATTACTCCTGGTCTAGACTTAGATACTAGAGGTGCAGTTGCAGGAGGTTGTATAGAATCAGATTCATCCTTTAATCAAAGCTGTTTCATACTTAAAAGTAAGAACCATGTTAGTTTGGCTTAGCTTCTTCCCTATTGGGAAGAAAAACAAAGCAACAACAGAAAAAGTCACTTCCAATAATGTACTTCACAAAGCAACACCCCAGTTCTGCTTCTAGACTTCTCCTGAAATGAACCTTTTCACAAGAAGAGAAGATGAATGTACTGGTTTAGGGTGGGGAAGAAAAACACAAAAATGAAATACTTTTCTCAAGTGTGCTAACAAACAAAATCTCTGTGCTGAAATTGGAACATTTAACTAACAAAGCAAAACAACTACTCTAAGCAACTGCTTTGAGTCTCCCTATTCTTGCAAAGCAGGCTGATGCAGTGGGGTTGGAGCATCTGGCCAGCACAAGCCTGGTGGGCTCAGCCCGAGCCCTTCCTGCAAAGAAGTTTTTCAGTACCAATCATGTACAAATCATCTCCTGCAGGCTTCTTACTTATGAGGCTGTACTCGTGTGGGAGTTGAGAAGGTGAGAGTGCTGTATGGCCAGCTGGATGACGGACTTAAACCTGAGAAAGCAGAGGAGGTGTTAAGGAAGAGCAGCTTCTCTGCCCTCCCCTCCTGCAGCCGTGCCTACCTACTGCATCCCATCTCAGGAGGTGGAGCACACACACTGAAGGCATAACAGTGCCATCAGTCATCTCCATGGCCAGGCCAAGCCAAGCCAAACAAAACAAAAAAACAATAAACAAACAAACAAAAAAACAGGAAAGTGAGTAACAAAAATAAAAACACAAAACAAAGCAAGGATGTCCTCAATTTTCCAGCAAGGCCTTAGATTTCAGCATAGCGGTAGCACTCTTCCCTGGAAATGGTAAGATGCGCTGAATTTGTGAACGCTTCATAGGCAAACGTGGGTAACAACACACGTAAGAGGTGAATGGAGTTCTGACTCCTGCAGGTGTAAAAGCAGGTATTGATGGGACGGATCTGGGTTTTTTACAGGAATTTTGAGAGTTGTTAGATGAGAGATGCCCCTGAAAGGACTTCAAGGGACTTTTTCTAATTTTTCTTCTGAAGGTAGTATTAACAGACATCTCCATTCTGAGTGCAGAGGCATATAGGCATGCTTCATAGGAAGAGTATTTGAACTCCTTAGAAAACCTGACCTGATGTGAATGTTTCTTGTTAAGACCATTCAGTTGCCGTCTGTAAGATTCGCCCTGCACTTGGCACCTATTAGAAGATGTGAAGGTAACGTGTGGCCGAAAGGATGCGTGTCCAGAATCTGCACTTTGTGTCTGAGTATTGGTGGTGTTAGGCAATAAGAACATGTCCAGCAGAAAAGCAAACAAGGTCAATAGAGAATCTGTTGTTTGTCAGAAGGTTTAGCTAAGTATCTCCTGCCTTTCCGTAGGGAGATGGCTTTCTTCTCAAAAAAGGAGAAAGAAAAGTCTACAGCAGAAGGGATTTATGGAAAGGAAATTCGAAGAGTGGAAAAATATTTTGTTGCCTTGTTATTGGATGTGATGGTGCTGAAAAAGGCTGGCCGAAGATTTTAGATGCTTTTTTCTTTTTTTTCAGTATGCTCTGACAATGAGAATGAACTAGAGGCAGACCAGCAGATGGACAACTTGTACCTGAAAGCTTTGGAGGGATTTATTGCCGTGGTGACACAGGATGGAGACATGATCTTTTTGTCAGAGAATGTCAACAAGTACATGGGTCTCACCCAGGTGACTTGTTCCCTCACACTTTCCTGTCTTTGTAATACAATTCCTAGAAACTAGACGTATGCCTAAATGCAGAAAAACAAGAGTGTGTTTCTGAAAAAAAAAAAATTAAAAAAAAAAATAGAAATAGACTATCTTATTTGTCGAACACATGCCCTGTACACCAGACAGCACTGTTTCTGTTGTTGTTTTCTCTCTCCATTTCTATCAAAGTTATAGTGTCTTTGGATATTGGAAACTAACCCAAAGCTGCTGTTAGTGTATTTAATTATAGCAACATTTTCTTCTAAACAAACAATACTTAAAAGCATATAAATGAGCAACTGAAATTCTCATCAAGAAAAGACGACTCCCCCCCAAAATTGTCTCCTGATCCATTTGACTCGCATTCTTTTCTGTACGTGTTGCTTTTATTTAAATAAGGATCATTTTTATTTCTAAACAGGTGGAGTTAACTGGACACAGCATTTTTGACTTCACTCATCCATGCGATCATGAAGAAATTAGAGAGAATCTGAGTCTGAAAAATGGTAATACTGAAATAAAGAGTTTGCTTTTTAAATAACCAAATGAGGTAATTGGCCAATAGTAGAGATCTATCAGCCATGGTAAAGGGAATTTTTGTTCCTAGAGCAATCGTCATCTGTTATTCAATACTTTGCAGATTTGTTTTGTTTTGTTTTGCTAAATATTGCTTATGTATGATAGACCTCAGAGCTGTTTGTTTAGTGTTTTCCTTTCATCAAGTTAAAACAGCTGGAATGTTTTCTCTTGAAACTCTTTGCAAAGGTTTATGTGCTGCAAGCTAAAACATAAGTTTAATGCAAAAAGTCCCGTTTAAGTTTCACTTAGTTTATGATCTACAAACTGCTTTTCAGTGGTCCATGCATCTTTGATGGTCTCTGTAGCTATGTTACCTGAGAATTAGTCTATTATTTCTATTGCATCTTCTGTGCTTATAAATAGGAGAAATCAGGAAGCAAAACTGAGAAAACTCATTTGCCACTCTCCTATTGCAGGTCCAGGCTTCGGAAAGAAAAACAAGGAGATGTCAACTGAGCGTGACTTCTTCATGAGGATGAAATGCACCGTTACCAACAGAGGCAGAACTGTTAATCTCAAATCTGCCACCTGGAAGGTACCATTTTAGCCCTAAGTGTTGACCTTGTTGGTTTTTTTTTGTTTGTTTGTTTTATTATTAAGAAGACATTCTGGATTGTAGAGAATGTATATTCTGAGTCTGTTTTTCATTTACAAATTGTTATTTCAGGTTTTGCACTGCACTGGACAAGTTAAAGTGTATAACACTTGCCCTCCTCACACTTTGTGTGGGTATAAAGAGCCTCTTCTCACCTGCCTTATAATAATGTGTGAGCCTATTCAGCATCCTTCAAACATTGATATACCTCTGGACAGCAAGACCTTCATGAGTCGCCATAGCATGGACATGAAATTCACCTACTGTGATGACAGGTAAACTCAACTGATTTCTCCTTCAATTTCATCCAAAACAAGCAGTCAGCTGTCAGTCAGCAGTCAAACTGCCTTCCTGTGTAGACCTGATTAGCAAGGACTAAAAGAAAGTACAATCTGTTACCAAGGCAGCTATTCAGTAGTTCACTTAATCCATCTCAAAACTCAGCTTAGATAAAATGGTACTCCTGCTGCATTTCTTCCCCTTCCAAGTGAGAATTTCAACTTTGCTGGCAGAAGACGAGACAATTTAGAGCCATAAACATTAGCTTCTTGAGTCTTAAATTGAAGAGTACAGAGAGTTTCTGTTATGTTTTTAGAGAATACCTCTAGGGACTTGCCTTATGGACCTTAGTCAAGGACTGTCTAATAGTTGTTTTGGCCCAGGTTGCTGTTATCAGTTAGATGGAAAAGTAGTTTATGCTCTAGATTAACTAAGAACTGCTAAGGCACCCAGAGCTCTGAAAGGAGCTGGTGTCCTGCTCAATGAAGAGCAATTACCCTTTGCTGTTTGTCTGTGTGCACCTTTTAGAGGTGAAATGGAGAAGATCTAGAGACAGGGTGCAGTGCCCTCTACTCTTCAGACTCTTGAGTGAAAGAATGGAGGTCCCCATAGTCTCTGTCTGCCTGTTTTCACCAGGTGCTCCATGGTGTTTCATACCATCTGTCTTTTCTCCCTGCCTACATATATAGTAACCACCTTCCCTGCCTGTGAGTGAATCAGAGGGCTCTTCCCGTGAAGGTTCCTCCTGTTCACTGTTTTCAGAGAAAGTCACGCCTTTAATACTCTGGGGTTTTTTTGCTTTTTTTTCTTCTTTGTTTTCTTTTTTTTTTTTTTTTTAAATGCTTGTGAATTCATCCCTACCTTGAGCGCTGTGTGCAGTTTTGGCCACCACAGTATAAGAACGGCATAAAACTATTACAGAGCATCCAAAGGAGAGCTACAAATATGGTGAAAGGTCCGGAGAACAAAGTGTGCGACAAGCAGCTGAAATCCCTGAGTTTGCTCAGCCCAGAGCACCTCATGGTGGCTGCAGCTCCTCAGAGGGAGCAGAAGGCAGTGCTGAGCTCTGCTCTCTGTGACAGCGACAGGGCCCGAGGGAACGGCATGGAGCTGTGTCAGAGGAGGGACAGCTGAGGGTTAGGGACAGATTCTGCACCAGAGAGTGGTGTGTATGGAACAGGCTGTTCAGGGCAGCAGGCATGGCCCTGAGCTGCTGGAGTTCGAGGAGCAGTAGGACAGCACTCTCAGACACAGGGCTTGGGTGTTGGGTGGTGCTGTGTGGAGCCAAGAGGTGGAGTCGATGATCCTTGAATTTAATTTGAAGTTTTCTGATGGCTTTGTCTGACACTGCTCTCATTCAGAGGTGTTTGCAGCCACTGAGATCTGTAGGGTTGTCAGCAGGTTTATGCATATGCTTGAATCTTAGTAAAAACTCACAGGATTGAGTTCTTGTTTATTTTCTTGATCTTTTGAAGGTTTTTTAGAAGTTGTTCTAAACAAGATTATTATTTTAAATGGTATGAAGCAGCAGCCTTATAAACCAGCTGGTTTAGCAGCTATGGATGAAAGCAAGGTTACAAGTGTGAAACTCATGACTGACCTTATTCTGACCTCTCTGGGAATTTAGCAGCAAGTCTGTTGTAATTAGAAATATGCTATGGTGTAACTGCAGTAAAATACACTTTTTCTTTAGTACTTTCAGGATGAGAGTATTTGAGATATCAATAGGATTTTGCTATTGGGAGGAAAAATCTAACAAGACAGTAGTGATCCGTTATAAAAAAGCAACATCCTCAGAATAACTGGTGCCATAAACTTACTCTGTGGTTGGTTTCAAGAGTCTAACAGAAGGTTTTTCTGTATTGCATCATTCTCATATCTCTACCACACTTGATGCTTGAGCAATTATAAGTGCAAATTTGTGGGACTGATACTTTTCTATGGAAGATATATATGATTGTTTTAAAAAGAGTGAAACGTTACGTGCTGGCTTTGATTTACAAGGAGATGATGTACAGGGAAAACCTTTGATAGCAGTGAAATGCAACAGCATCCTCTGAATTACATGACTTGTAAGGAATTTCAGAGATTTCTCTTTAAAACAAAACAACCAAACTGCAAATCTGTTGCTAAATAATTTAGCTGGGAGATTTCATTCACGTTTTACTGAAATTATGGTAAAGCCATGAAAAGCCAGCCAGGACAAGGCCAGCCAGGCCAGAGAAGGAAATAAACCTCACACACCTTTCAGGTTCTTCCCAGCCAGTCTTTCTGGCTCTCTTCCCTCCCAGAGGGATGTTGGTCTCTCTCCAGCAGGTGACACCTCAGCAGACACACAAAAATGTAAAACACTCAGCTGTTCTTATCAAATTTGGTGCTGCTAGACGAATGGCATTAAAGGAGCAGCTTATGCCAGGAATGTAAATCCAGGCTGAGGAGCAAGGGAGGAAAGGCAGCATGTGCCAGTCAGATGCCTAAACCCTGCTCAGTGCACTCAGCCTTTCTGCAGCGGTGTGACAGGGCTGACATGGATCATTTCACCATGAGAGATCATCATGTGTTCTGAGCTCAGGGCTGATATCCTGGGAGCAGCGTGCCTCCTCACGCAGTCTAAGGACTCTCTTTGTAGTTCATCTGGTGTGAAGAGGTCCACCCTCTGGACTTCTTCCACAGAATGTTTTTATTTTTAAAGCATCTAGTTCAAAAACTCTAAGATTTCTGGGACATATTGTAATGCATGGCCGCTATGCTCAACCTTACTCATGGAAGCATCTGCCTTCAGTGTGAAGCTCAAATACATACAACAGATGGCTGCGTGCAACTGAAATGTATCTGTGCAGAAAATGAAGGTGGCATCAGTTATCTCCTTAGGAAAGCTCATTGTCTTTTTATGTGACAAAAAAATACACTGATTACCTTTCATCAGTAAGTAACAAAAATTAGGTGACTGGTATAAAGCCCCTTGATTATTTAGGGTTTTCCTCAGGAGGGTGCAGGGACAGGGAAGACATGACACGGGTAAGCCATGAAGTGAGTAAGACTGGCCTTTCCTCATCTAAAATGTCTGAGACAGTAGCCTATATATTTTACCTTCTAAATTTAAAGTGTATATTTATGTGGGTCCGTTACTTGCCTGTGGTTATGTGGGAAGGATTTGTATTCTTAAAACAATTTTAGGTGATGAACCCATAAAGAAGGGGGTTTTGAGACATAAAATACTAAAACTCGGTCCACAACTCAAGTTCTTGTTTTTCTAAATGCCTGCTTCAGCCATTCCTGGAGAGTGATTTAAAAACATTCTCTTGCTCCGCTTATCTTGGCTAAGTGGTTTACAGGAAGGATTATTTTAGCTGTAATACGGAAATGCTGATCAGTGGCACAATTCAGTAATCCAAGTGAGGACTTAGTTCAGCTGCACGAGGCTTTGGTGTCAGGGACAATCTCCAGAGAGGGTGTTTTAGTCAGAAAGGGGCAAGTCTTTGGGTGAAAGAAGTTCTGTTACTTTAGTGGTAGAGCTGATGCTCGGCGTATCTTCCTGTTCAGGGCCTCTAGGACAATGGGTAGACAGAAATAACTGCAGTATGTTTCTGTGGTGGAAAAATCCATGAAACAAAGATGAAAACTCTGTCTGCGTTTGATAGAAAACCCCTGAAGTACCTCAGGTACCCATAGGTACAAAGGAAACGAATACACCGTATCTTTGAAGGGACCGGGGCTTTGAAAGCACAGTGGGTGATGTGGCATTATACGTGATTTTGGCTTTCCACCTTCATCCCCACGACCTCTGCGGGGTGCTGCAGAGTGCAGGGGGAAGCGCTCTTTGCCCCCGATGGCTATGGGTGGCATGTGTGAGAGAAGGATAAGGGAGAAAATCTGTCCTGCACAGCGAGAGAGGACTAGGCATGCAGGTAGCCATTCTGGAGGCTGTCACAAACCCGTTACACCGATACACTGGAAAGCATATGTTGTGCATTACTGTGAAGGCATTCCTGCTTTGGGAAATTGTGTGTTCCTGGTTACAAGAAACCCAATTAGTTACACTCTTTTTGATTTCTCTTGATTGGGATTTTGTAATGGAAGAATTGAATAATAAAAGGGAGCGACAGCAGATGCGTAGTGCTTCAAAATAGGATTGTGCAGGGAGATGCAATTCCAATAGTGTTGGTCACAATCATGTTTCTTCTAATATGAGCGTACATGTGGTGTCCACTGCACCCAGCTGAGAGGACACTGGATTGTGTTGTGCTTCCAGTTAGGTCTGCGTAAAACAGAAATATGCAAGCACAGGTCCTGACAAGAGGTTCTAAGTTGCTTTGCCATTTGACCTATATTTGGAGAATATTTTCATATTGGGTGAGAAAGCAAATAAGCATGTGAAAGGATGTCCTGTCCCTCCTCCATCCCTGCTCAGGGGTAATGCAGCAGAGAGAGGAGCACGGTGATAGCTGAAACCAGAGGTCTGCATTTGGCAAAACTGGCTCTTGCTTTTTTGTTTTGTTTTGTTTTTGAATTACTGCATAGAACAGGAATAACAACTTTTGTTAATAAACTTTGTTTTAGATAGACCAAGGGCAGAGGAAAGACAGAGAGTACTCCTGCAGTTCTCAGTGTACCCGTATTGATTTTTTGCTCAGCAGGGCAGATACATCCCATTGGGACAGCTTTGCCTCTGAGGAGAGTGGGTGGGGGTCCCAGCTTTGTGCATTTGGTTGGCATGGGTTAGAGCGGGAGATGCCATGAACGCTTGCTTCACTGTGTCTCACTGCCTCCTGTGACAGCACCATCTGGAGCCACCCTACCGGAGGGAACATGGGTGCTCAGCAGGAGTGTCACACCACAGTGCTTTTCCAGCTTTACCCTAGAGGAATGGCTGTTTGGGCTCATTCTCATTCTCTCTGGGCTGCAACTCATTCAACTTTAAGTATAACTTTGATTGTTTGTTTGTTTGTTAGTTCCCAGCAAGACAAATTTAACTTCAATAACTTGGTAACAGTTTGAATACAGAAAGGCTTTGTTAAGGGTTCCACACCCTCGCGCACACAGAGTCCACACAAGGGCTGACGAATACACACCCAGCTATTTTCTCTGAGCAGTAAACATTACAGTAGGGTTGCACAAAGAGTCTGGCTTCTCGATCCTGTTAGCTCTCACTATACTATTTTAACTCAAGTAGCGTTATACAATAAAAGCCTTTGTGCTCCTGCAAAGAGACAGAAAAACACCAAAGCCCAATTAAAAAAAAAGATAAATAAAAACACCTGAAATAGCTCATCTCTTAAGAGATGTGGCCTTGAGCAGTGAGCTTCGTTTATGTTTTTCTGTGTCTCAAAATGAATAGGAAGGCCAAAGTTGTACCTACCCAGGTATAGGATTCAGATCCATTGTTTTCCTTAACACAAAAGTCTCCCCTTCCGTCTCAAGAGATGGCTGTATTAAGATAAACTGAAATAGTGCTCAAAGAGCACTTAAATAATGGTAGTTGGGGCAGACGCACACTGGAGGGTTGCTGCCCATCTCTTAATGTGTTCTTTGAGATTTTGACCTCACTGCACTGTGGGGACAAGTTTAGCTCAGAAAACTGAAGTGCCGCTTTGGCAAAATTAGGATTACCCCAAAGCTATTTGTGCTCCATAGAGGGCTGCTTAGCAGGAGCATGAACAGCCTCTCAGCCCACCTGTCCTCTTCAACAAAAATCAGTATTCTTCTAACACCTCCAATTCAGCTTTTACAGACACAAAGAAAACGCAAAGCCTAACGTGGTAGGAAAGCCATCCAAAATCATCGTACAGTTTGCTTTCCAATTTTGTCATTCCACAACTTGTCGAAAAAGCAATTTTCCATCTAGTGCGTAAGTTAAAGTAGAGGTTTTGTTCTCTGGACTCAGCTTTTGTAAATGACCCATTTGTCCCACAGAAAAAAAATTCCATATAAATTTCTGTGACTTTTTTTTACTTTGGTACTCCTCATAGCTCTGTAGTATGCTTTTTCCTTTGCACTTCCTCCTCTGCATGCTCCTTTGACATTCTGTATTGCTGAGAGACTGCTGTGGAAAATGTGCAGATTTTGGAGCCTGCACTAGAATGGCCAACTCAACGCAATGCCCTAGCAGGGTCAGTGCAGAGGCTGTTCCAGCCCTTGCTGTGTTTCAACCTCAGTGCTGCTCTGCCAGACTTCTTCCACAAATGCCTTGGAGAGGCACAGGACCATGTGATGGACACAGGGGAAGATGCTGGCCCCAGCGTCTGTGAGCATCAGAGCTTATTGGAGTCAGCAGCACCAGAGGAGGAGGAAAGGAGCGTGCGACCTGCCAGCTCTCGCACCAGACAGCAATGCTGTTAGCAATTCTTGGAGAGAGGATACTTGTTATAAAATAGTGGTATTTGAAAGTGTATCTAGGAAACGTTGCCAGCCAGCTCTTTCGTGTTTGGGACGGGGAGAAAGACATAGTTCTTAAAAAAAAAAAAATCGTTTTACCCCCAGGAGTATTTGAAGAGAAATGTGATGAAGCTGAGTAGCAGAATAATCAGTTAGCAATGGCAGTGAGGCTGGTTGGACAATTTATGCTGAAAACTAACTTCTTAAAAACAGTTGTTTATGACGGGTATTTCACTGTTGCCTGGTGTGGATTTAGTTTGGTCAGTCTTGTCAGGTTTGTGAGTATCTTATCTTTTTGTATACTTTTTTGTCAGTTGTAGTAAAAACCTGAGTGCTTTGCTAACTTGTATCCAAGATAAAATTTGATCTAATCAAACTTGGCATTATCATAGCAGGATCATACCATAAGTATTCCTGTGCTGTGGAATGAGGAGAAGGGTAATTTTGTAGCTGGGACACATACTTGTTAGGAGCTTGTCGGTAAGGAGTAATTTGAGAGGGGAATTACAGGATTGGAGTAGACAATGTTGGCATAGAGATTACAATTCATATACGAGAGGAGTTAAGAGTCCCTTGGCTTGCTGTAATGCATATGTTTTGCTTGCTATCTCAGTTCCATTGTTGACATCCACTACAGCTGGTTTTGGATTTGCATTGGTGCTTCTGGATGCTTCTTTTATTTCATTGCTTTTATTTCCTTTTCCTTCTTTGCATGCAATCCCTACTTGCTTTTGAGCTCCAAATGAGTGGATTAAGATTAAATCCTGAACTTCCTGAATTTTAAAAGCCTTCCCCTTGTGCTGAGCTCCTAACTAATCTGCTGGCTTTGTGGTGCTGTGTCACTGTATAACCAAAGGCCAGAGTTTCAGTTTTTAAAGACTGCGTATTTACAGTGGTCCTGGAAAAAGCTGCTGGCTGCTTGCTCCAATAGGTCCACACGACTGCAAGCAAAAAATGTACTTTGGGAGCCCTAATTTAATTAGGGCTCCTTCTGCATTCGGTGTGTTCTTCTGACATTTTAGCTCTTCTGACCCACTTGTTATGAGGACTCTTGCTTTCATTAAAAAAGAAAAGGCATTTGTGGTTTCAGAAAAAAGTTAAGATTAGACTGTGTCACAATTTAAAAGATCAGCAACTTGCCAGTGAAGAGTGATTCAAGAATTCCTCTTTTGTTGGTCTAGTGGTAAGCATAAACAAAGCTATAAACACAAACAGAAGACCAAGTTGTCTGGAGGAATCCAGTAAAATCAGCAACTGTCTTTGCTTAGCTGAACCTTTACGAGCTCATGTTCATTCCATGGAGATGAGGACAGAGAGCAGTTTTCAGTGTGACAAACCAAGGTGTCCCGGGGGTATGAGCTTCTGTGGAGGTGAGGGAAAAGCTGACTCAACACCTTGGCTTTCAAACTGTACACAAAATAGCTACATCTGATTCATCTTCCTCGCTCGAGGGGTATCTAGATGGCTGCCGTGCTCTTGTTCTGTTTGTGTTACAGTATTTACATGTCTGTCTTGTAAAGACATGCTTCTGTCTGGAGGGCTGGGCCATGACTGTCCTTCCAAGCAGTACATAAAAGTGGAGATGTGCTTCTTGGAAGTAGCAGTGCGGTAATGCCACTAATCAAATGTGGTAGCAGATAAATCCTTCCAAGGGAGTTTAGTTATGAGGCATAAAACTTGGGCACTGCTGTTTGTAGCAGGTATGTGCTGTAAGATGTGACCCTCTTTCCAAACATCCTGGCTTTTTAAGGTTTATGAAAGCCAAGCAGTTGATTTGTAGTTGTTTTGGTACTGTTCTGTGTAGCATTGTGGGTGATTATTGCAGTTTCAAAGCTAGGAAGAGACATCCAAGAGTGTTGTTGCTGACTTGAAAAACGGTAATACTTCCTTGTTTTTCCAGGAGATGTGATATCTTTAATTTTTGAAAGCATATAGAGGATTTTTAAAATTATTATTATTTTACTAACTGTATTTTCTGTAAGTGTGTGTGTATGACAGTTTTAATTCAAATTTAATTTAGGAAAAAAAGAACCCTTTTCCTCCACCCCCTCATTAGAGAAATTCATGCACAGTTTGCTGACCTATTTTCATTTACTCAGGAACTTGTGACAAACCGTGCCTTGCCTGAGTACTCAGAAAAGCTCTGAAAAATGTCCATTTTTTTTTTTCAGATCATAGCTTTCTTTGTGTAAAATCCTACTTAGCTTGTGGATTAGTCACCCGAGTAACATAATCCACATGGTAAAGTTCTCATATAATTGAGAAACACTAAGTAAAAGTGCTGATGTTTTTTTCTTTTAACTGTCCTTAATTACTCATCTTGCTTTTTTATTAAATGTAATACCAAAAGCAGTGAATTAACACTTTTATATAAGTAAGCTTTTACAATATATATACTTTCAAACCTGGTGGTGCCACCCACTATTCCTTTGCTTTGTGTGCATTTATTTTTGAATTATGGTGGTGGGAGTTTCTGTGGGTAGGGAACAGCTTGAGAACTTGGTCAGCAACAGTTCCCCTGTTGCGAGCTTCTATAGGAGATACTGTACAATGGGCCTGGGAAAATTTGCAACAAGTGTAATGCTGACCACCCTAGGAATTACTAGGAATAGAATCGTAGTAGTAGAAGTCAATTTATTCTTAACGTGGAAATATTTAAGAACATGATTGGAAATCCTCTACAGCTTCTAAAGTGTAGGAAAGTTCAGGATTTCTCACACTGTGGTTTTAATCCTTTTTGTTTAAGGACTAGAACTGAGTGCCGTGATGTACTGTCAGGTGATGTGAATTTTAAATGTTTGGCTTTTCTTAACCTAGAATAACAGAATTGATTGGATACCACCCAGAGGAGCTGCTGGGCCGTTCAGCATATGAGTTCTACCATGCCTTGGACTCAGAGAACATGACCAAAAGTCATCAGAACTGTAAGTCACACTCTTAGTTTTTTTCATAGTTTGCAAATAATAAACCACAACTAGTAGATACCTCAATAAGTAGTTGAAAATATAAGTGCACCCTGTGTGTGAGGATGGGTATTTATGTGCATGTATTCTTAGAAAAAAGAATAGGTTCTTTCTTTGTAAGAAAGTTTACATGTTACCATGTTTGTCTTGCTGAAGACTGCTGCTCTTTCTACATGGTTTGATTTTTGCCATACTTAAAACTAAATTTGGATCATAGCTAAAAGAGGATCTTTCTTTCAGGAGTAATACAAAGATCAGCTGAAAATTTGAAAAGCTGAGTTAGGCAGTATTAGCTTGGTGAGAAGTACATTTACTGGTTTGTCATTCTGGTGTACTGTTGGGCTCAGCAACAAGGACGGCTGTAAAGAGTGGTAGGAAGAGCTTAGTACGCTGTGTTTCTGAATGTCCTTCTACCAAAAACCCTCTCTTCACTTAAAAGAGATGTGCAAAGAGACTTTCTAAAAGGGGCATTCATTATACAGATGATATACACTGCCAGAAACAGCTGCTTCTTGTTACTCTTATGCCAAAACTGCCAGCCTTAGCTGTTTTTGATGTAAAATACCTGAATCATTTTGGTAACAGAGATCAGAGCCAAGATCTGTTCCTTCTATTCGGCAAATATCTTAAGATATCTTAAAATCGCTTGATTCAAACCTGCAGTCTCTGTCCTTAAAGGTGGCACAATGGCTGGAGACAGCATGGTGCCCTAACGTATGAATTATTCTTCCTAGGCCTGGCTTTACAACCACTGAGCTAGTAGTAGTGCATGGGAGAGTGCTCAGAAAAGAATCACTAAAATTGCTGCTGATGCTGTTTTAATAAAAACAAGGCAGAGCTGCTAGGCTGGAGCGCACAAGTTATAAACAAAAACATAAACCACCTTGTAGTTATTATGATCAAGGTCTCTATGGCTCAGGAAAGACTATGACTTACATCATGTCTGTAGGGAATTACCCAGCAAATGCACTTAGAGAAAGTATTTTCTGTACATTTTGGAGAAAAGTATCAGTAAAGAATAGCTGTCTGACTTTAAGGAGAAAAGGGAATATAATATGTGTTGTTAGCTGCAATGGCAAGGATTCAGGACAGCTTTGAGTTGAATGTTATTTGAAAGAATGTTTGTTTGGCAGTGATTAAAGTTCTGTGCTGTATAACAGCGTTGGCACAAATCGTCCCGTTTCCAGAGCTGCTGAAAAAAAATAATCACACCATACTTACAGAGAGTTCTCTGGGAATATATTTGTTAAAATTGTTTCTTTGAAAATGTATTCATGCTTTTAACAGTGAAAAAGAGTGATACTTATAGATAGGATACGCATAGCCCATGATGGGCTAAGAGTAATCCCGTGAGGAAATCATGACTATGCTTGACGGTTGGTCTTGAGTTGTTGAGTTACATTTCTAAGAATGGAACAATGCTAGGGGGGATAAAATGAGAGTCGACAAATTCTTTGGTGGCTGGAGAGAGCCCGTGTTGTTTATCCCTGTCTAATTAATTAGATTAGGACCACTGAATCAAGACCTGTCTGTATAAGGATTTCTGGATTGCTTCTACTAGTAATCTTAACTAGGTGTTAATGGTGGCTTCTCCTCAGTGTGGCAATTGGAATCATCTCACAAAGGGCTTAAGTTGATGTTTGGAGGCCCTTTGTGCCTACTGAAAGTATCATGTCCTACGGACTTGTGCTGTTGGACGTGAGGATTGGTCAAGAAGCTGAATGAAGTCAAAAGTGAGAGAGGGGGTGAGGTATACTAGCAAAAGTGCTGAAAGTACTATGCACTACATGGATAGAAAATATTTAGGATCAGACTCATCCTAGTGTATATGGTACTATACAGGATCAGCATGGACCATCTCTACTGTTGAAAGCACTGGTCAACACTCCATGCTATGATTAACACTATATATACTGTTACCCACAACAGAATTGTCAGTCAGACTTCTTAGCAGCTCAGAGGATGACCACAAAGACAAATTAGAGAATCCCTAGGTTTCTTGAAGTGTGCCATTATTACTGAGATGTTGTCTAATGCAGAAGGTTACCAAGAAAGCACGTAGCTTATAAAGAACTTAGCTGTTTATTCCTGGCCATATTCATTTCTGCATAAAAATATCCACCTCATAGCTTATATAAAGAGTTGTAAATCAGAATACAGAACTAAACACAGCATTCATGATCAGCACCCTTGTATGTATCAAACAATACTTTTTTTATTAGAAATATACAAAGGTGTAGTGATCAATTCTGACACTTAGTATGGTAGAGATGTATAGAAAATAGAAGGAGAGTGAAGCTTAAGTCATGGAATGGCTTAGATTGGAGTGTACCTGAAAGATCATCTAGTTCTGACCCCCTGCTGTGGGCAGGGGCCTTGTTAAATCTCATCTGCACACTTTTTGAGCCTGTCCAGGTCCCTCTGGATGGCGTCCCTCCCTTCTGTTGTGTCAACCACAACTCACCTTGGTGTCATCAGCAAACTTGCAGAGGGTGCATTCAATCCCACTGTCTACGTCACTGATAAAGATGTTGAAAAGCACCAGCCCCAAGCCAGACCCCTGGGGAGCACCACTAGTGACCAGCTTCCACCTGGAAATAGAGCTGTTGACAGCAACCCTCTGGCTATGACCATCCAACCAAGGCTTTATCCATCAAATAGTCCAGCCTTCAAATCCATATCTCTCCGTTTCTGAGATAAGGATGTGATGCGGGACCATGTCAAAGGCCTTGCACAAGTCCACTAAAGGGCAAGAGAGAGAAACCTCAAATGAGTCTAATAAATAGAACTCCTTCCCTTTTCTTTCTTTAAATTTAGTCATAAATCATGCTCGTTGCAGTTCTACTGTACTGCATTTTTTTTTCATTGCCAAAGTTCTTCAGTAACAGCCTTGCTTTCAAGCAAGGCACAGTAGTGCTTGTGTTCTTAAGTATAGTTGCATATACAATATGAAAGTCTTAATTAAGTCATCATCAGTAAAAGATTAGAAAGTGGCAGTATTTAGCATACCCTGTTTTTCACATGTTATGCAAACAAGATGGAAATCTTTTATTGCATAGATCTGTACAAATGATTGACTGTAGAGCTATATTTTCTAATTCGGTGATTAATAGTCTATAATTACTTCCATTTAGGGTTTGCTCTTGTTGCCATTAAAACTAATGAGAATTTCACTGTTGACTTCAGTGGAGAACTGAATGTCACTGTCTGGGACATGTTTCTTGGTAATACACCTAGAATACAACTCTCCCTTTCTATTCCCAAAAATAAGGTATATAATGTGAATGTATTTCATTGAGATGCTACTAATTCTGTAAAGATACAGGCATGTGTGCATATATCTATAGAAAAATGTATATTTTAAAAGAAAAAAAATAGTTCACTCAGAATCCAAAACCTTGAATGCAGTGTTGATAACAAAGTCAGCAGTTACAAGCATATTAGTAATTTATGAGATTATCCCAAGGAGTGATTCTGCTGTACCTTATTATATCAGAACATGACATGCTTTGAATAATAATAATAAAAAAGATTAAAGCAGTAAAAAGCTTCTTTGTAATGTAGCAGGCGCCTACACTGTGACTCTTATTGATGAGCTGATGATTAGGAAGCTGCGTAATTGTGTTTCACAAGCAGAGCAGAACAGTTCAGTCACTAAAACACTTTGAAATGAAAGCCTTTTGATTTTGTTCTGCCAGAAGTATTTAATCAATAAAGGTAATGTTCTACTTTGTCTAAATAAATTAAATGAAGGATGATTAAATATTCCTAGGAAGAAAACAAACAAACAAACTTCAGAGATAGAAAGATAAACACAGTAAAAATTATCTGCGATGCAGTTGCTGTGTTTCACAGGGTTGGATTGTGCGTTTGTATTGTGGCAGTGTAGGAGAGAGCAACAGTGAATAGTCGCTGTTGAGTGGCCACATTCACAAGGAATCATTCTGTGCAAAGAACGCAGAATTAAGTTCCAGTCTTACTGAGTAAAACTGCTTTATTTTTAGGGCATTAGTTTGATGGCATACTGTCTTCACACATAAAACTGTTTAAAAGGAAAAACTGCCTAAGTGTTCAAGTGTTCAGTTTGCCAGTTCCCATTTAGGTACTCAGTGTAATTATGTCTGCATACAAATAAATACATTCTTGTTTGTACTGCTTGTGTACTCCAGCCCTAATTTTACTGCTATTGGTCACTAGGATTTCCTATTTTTTTCAAACAAACAGCTGTAAATTTCATGACAATATGCCTTGCTTTTAAGAAAAGTGTACATCAGGCAGACATCATAAAACTACATTTTAGATGTCCAGAGCTCCATGCTGAAATCTCATTCTTTTCAAATATTACGAAACACCTTGGAGAGCCTTCACCTTTTGAGCACCTACACGAAACTTTAAACCTGAATTGTACTGTCATCAGTTTATTGCTTGAGAAACACAGGCCAGTTCAAACAAAACTTTTGGAGTTAACATTATTCGATTTTTCACATGAGTGTCAATTCCTTCTCATTTGTTAATTCCAAGCTATTACAGAGAACTAAAACAATGCAAACAACTAGAGAAATAAGATGTTTTTTCCTTCTTAATGTTGATACCTTTTTAAAAGTGATGTTACTACTTCAGCCACTTAAAACCAATATTGTGTTAAGGCAACTTTCACTTCATTTGTGTTGTTGCTACCTTCAGCTCCTGACTCTAGGCATAGAAAAGAGATAGGTATGGAATTAAACCACGAGAATTACTTTACTGTGGGTATTGCTTTTAAATCATTTGACCCTTGGTTTTATCCACCACCTAAATTAGGGATGCTATTGAATAATTTCCTAAATCAATTTGGGAACCTAAATCGAGAGCAATTCTAGTGCAAGAGGAACTTTCAAGAAATATGCAGTCAGCAGACTTTACTTTTAGGGCAATTAGAATCTTATATTAAATTCAAAAAACCCCATGCATTGATCTAAATAGTCAGACAGTCTAAAGGTCTCAAATGTCAGGTGTCTTGAGTGGAGAGCTCAGCTTAACAGACTCATTTATATTGAAAATAGCTGATTTTTTCTAGAAGTTGAGCATCACTGGCCACCCTGCTGATGGCAGGGGGACGGGTTCTAAATGATCTTTAAGATCCCTTCCAACTGAAGCCGTTTTATGATCACTGTTTACTGATGTTTTAGTGCAGTTTTGCTTAATGAAACTTGGGAGCAGATGTATTTAAACAAATGTTACATATTATGCATTCTTACTTGTGCTGCTACCTCATTTTTATCTCTCTGCTCCTGTTTCTTAGTGTGTACAAAAGGTCAAGTAGTGACTGGCCAGTACCGTATGCTTGCCAAGCATGGTGGATACGTGTGGCTGGAAACTCAAGGGACCGTCATTTACAACACACGCAACCTACAGCCTCAGTGTATCATCTGTGTCAACTATGTGCTGAGGTAAGTTGTGCAGAACAGAGAAAACACTTCTGAATCCTTGTGCTGGAAAAAATGCAAGGATGAGAAATATTTTAGAAGGGTCTATTTATCCAGTGCTGCTATGCTGAAATCAGTTTAGTCATGTTTGTTCAGTCTTGTTTACTGATGTTAGACATTGATGAAAAATGTGGCATGCCCGTTCCCATACAAGCTGTTGAATTACACCATAGCCTTTTTCTTCTACGGAGCAACTGCTCTGCTGGTGAAGCAGAACATTAGGCCTGCACTAAAGATTTTATTGTGCAACACAACTACTGAATACATTTTATTTTTCTAGTACTGTGACAGAGAGACAAAATTCGGTAGTAAGTGTATCTTGTGTTGCTAGGAAAAGCCATTTTCTTTCTCAAAAATCAGAACAACAGATTAGTCTCTGGTCTTGAAAACCTCATGTATTTTTGGTCCTGAACGAGGCCTAAATAAAATACTTATTTGAGCGATAGTCTGGGTCATTGTAGCCCTGACTACACCTCTTTAAAAACCAGAGCAACAAAGCCCTGAGTATTCTCACAGAAGTCCTGACCACACTCTCTGCGTCATCTGAGATTGTGGTGCTCAGCAACACTGGAACTGTGCCTTGCCTGTCAAGAGCCTGGTGTTCAACTGAGAGAGACCAAAATTCTGTTAGAGCAGTCTTTAGAGAGTTATAATACCTGTCTTTACCACATCTTTTTCCTTTAGGGTGCTAAATGCCTAAACTCTTTCTTCTTCTTGCTAGTGAAATTGAGAAGAATGATATTGTCTTCTCTATGGACCAAACGGAATCACTCTTCAAGCCTCACCTGTTGACAATGAGCAGTGCCTTTGAGAACGGGATCTCAGGGAGGGACAAGAGCGATTTATTGTTTACTAAGCTAAAAGAAGAACCGGAGGAACTTGCACAGCTGGCTCCAACACCTGGAGATGCCATTATTTCCCTGGATTTTGGTTAGTATTTGTGTAAATTATTTCTGTGCAACAAAGAACCACGTATGAGCCTATGTTTAGAAACTTAATAGACCGGGTCTGTTTGCTGTGTGTATAAATCAGGAGTAACAGTCATAGGAGCTCATGTGCTCACATCAGTGGAAAATTTCTGTGAATGAGGACAGAATCAGGCTTTCTTGCTGACTAAACAAGATAAAGTCTTTGCAACTTACTTATTGTTATGGCACCTAGGATTAGGGTTTACTTTTAATGAATAGCTGTAATTATATCATAACAGGGCACAAGCTAAAAGCATCCACTAATATTGTGCTATTAACACTGTTAGAACTCCATCCAGGGATACAGAAGTTTGAGGAAGCCCCTGCCTATACCAGTGCTGTTTTGACACCAAACAAACTGTGGCCAGTAGAAGTGAAAAGCCATGCTGCTCAAGGTGAAACGCTGACAATACCGTCCTTTACAATGCCTCAGATTGCACCTGGCAGCAGTACTCCAAGTGCAAGCAGCAACAGTAGCTGTTCCACGGTAAGAAAAGCTTTAAAAAATGCAAAAGTGATGTTCTCTATGCAAGTCCCATCAGAATATGAAGATGACATTTTCACTTTAGCAGTCCTGTCTCAATGATTGTAACAAGCCCAGCATATCTATATCCCTACTGTACTGTGTATTTTTATCCTATGCTGTTTGTGTAGGAAAGCACTGATAGCAAAAATGTCAGATGGAAACTATATCTCGCCTTTTTATTGCATTGATTGGTTTTCCTCTGTCTCACTAAGCAATTATGACAGTCTATAAACCAGCTAGTAGCTGAACTTACTACCATCTTACATGGAATTAGCCGTAAATGAAACTCCAATGTTAAATGATCTGGTCATTAGCAAAATTCCCCTCAGGCCAGTCCTCTTCCTGTTTGTTTACTAGAAGCTATAGTCTTTATCAAGAAAGTTTACCCAACTCAGGCTTTTGAGAGTGGTTCCACAGTTTACTGCTGAAAGAATGAATGAGATTTCCTGGGCACTGCCAGAAAGACCTAGAGCCACTCTTATCAGAACTTTACTGGATTTTGGAGATGTTCAAGGTCAGGTTGGACCAGGCTCTGAACAATCCAATCTTTCTGTGGGTGTCTCTGTTCATAGCAGGGCTTTTAGCAGTCCCTTCTAACTCAAAATAATTTCATGTCCAATTTTAATAAAATCATTGAGGTGTGCAAAGTGTATTATTTCTTGACAAAATAATTGAATAGCACACATCTCATATTATTAGTATGATGTGCAAAAAAAAAAAAACCCAAAACATTTAAACTAACAGGAAACTAAGTTATTGTATTGGGTGCCTCTGTTAAATCACTATGGCTCTCAAAGTTTATAGTGACAAGTAATCTCACGTTGGAGCAAATGATGTGATAGGAATGTAGTTAAGTGTGCTAAGCCAGCACTGTAGTTGTCTTGGCTGCTTATAGCCAATTGTTATTTCTGTGCAGCCAAACAGTCCAGAGGATTACTACACTTCTGTGGATGATGATCTTAAGATTGAGGTGATTGAAAAACTCTTTGCCATGGACACAGAATCAAAAAGTCAGTGCAACTCTCAGGTAAGAAGCTAATCTCTCTCTCAAAACCATGAAAATTGGCCCTCTGTTATACAATAGTAGAGATGCATGCAGATACAGTGTCATGACGTACACCAAAACTTTGATGCACTGCACTAACACAAGCGTATGCTTTGAAAAGCTAAGGTGTCCACTTCTATCCCTAATGATATGAAGCAATTACCTTGGAGGTGTCACTGTGGCAGTGTTGAAAAGACAGAAGCAGAGCTTCAGAAATTAGGAGCTTCTGTAGACTGGATAAGGAATATAAACAGCAGCCTGTTTTTTTTCATCTGGCCTGATGACTAGCGAGTAAATATTGTTTCTAAAACAAAATATAAATAAATTAACTCTGGTAAAACCTCAAAATGAAAAATGTTGTCAGTTAACCCCACAAGACAGCTAGACCCACACAGCTACTTGTTCACTCCCTCCAGCAGGATGAGCAAGAGAATTGGAAGGGTAAAATTGTGAAAACTCTTGGGTTGAGATAAAGACAGCTTAGTTTGCAAAAGCAAAAGCTACACGTGCAAGCAAAGCAAAATAAGGAATTCATTCACTACTTCTCATTGGCAGGCAGATGTTCAGCCATTTCCAGGAAAACAGTGCTCCATCACAGTTTCTTGGGAAGACAAACACTATAACTCTGAATGCCTTCCAGCTTCTCCTTCTTTCCCCCAGCTCTTATTGCTTAGCATAATGTCATGCGGTTTGGGATATCCTTTTGGTCATCTGGGGTCAGCTGTCCTAGCTGTGCTCCCTCCCAACCAGCCTACTCCACTGGTGGAGCAAGGTGAGGAACAGAGAAAGCTTTGACTCTTTGTAGACACTACTAAGCAATAGTTAAAACATCGATCGCAAGTCCAAAATATAATGCTGTATGAGCTACTGTGAATAAGATCAACTCTATCTGAGCCACAATGAGTACAACGTATGTGCAATTCATAGCAATAATGTTGGTTTTTTTTTTTTAAATATGGAGAAGCTGGCCACTTTCATTTACATAAATTTGGCATACAGTGATTTTTTTTTTAGCTTCATATCTCCCAACTAGTATTTCACATCACAATGCCACAACTATTATTAACTTTTAGGTTTCTCATGAACATCTTTCATTTTTGTGCAGACTGACTTCAATGAACTGGACCTTGAAACCTTAGCTCCTTACATTCCTATGGATGGAGAAGATTTCCAGCTCAGCCCTATCTGCCAAGAAGATTGTTCTCTCTCTGAAAGTACACAAAATACCCAGCAGAGTATAAGTAGCATGAGTACCGTTTTCCAACCTCTTGCTTCTGCTTCACAGAATCAGTTCCTCCCAGAGAAATATTGCCCACAGCTATCAAATAAAAACATTAACCCTGGTCATGGGTCCCTATCATCTGTGTTATTCAACAATATGAGTAGGTCATCACTGCCACCATACCACAACCAAGCCAGCACTCCGCTGTCTTCGATGGGGGGTAGACCAAACACCCAGTGGCCACCTGATCCGCCGTTAGAATATGTTCCTGCTAAATGGAGACTCATGGATAAATACTCAGGAACCCTATCAAGTTCCCCCTCAGGACCCCCAGTACATTCTCCCAACATGCCCATATATAAAAAAAGGTAAGAATTTGTTTTCCGTGTATTACACTTAGAAAATATTTGGGCAGAAAGGGGCAGATATCTTGGATACATACAACTCATGTGTTTGTGCTAAGCAAGGAGACAAGCATAGCTTTCAGAATCCTAAGATAAAAAATCTCATGACTCTTTTCCATATTATTTTTATGCCTGGTTGGAGATTTTAGAGACTGTTTATGCTAGCCTTTGATCCCCAAAGTAAAGTGTTCTCAAAGCTTGTGGGATGACTGACAAAAGGAAACAAAGACATTCAACGTACAGTGTAATGTGTCAAAGGCATCTTAAATGAAATAGATGAAAGAAGAATCTGTATAAATGAAAAAATAAGTCTAGAGTTGCCATCTTGCTCACCCAGAGATCTTTTTTCAACAGGCCGCTGGATGGTTTGGGGCAACGAGGCATAGATATAAACCCAGCAAGAATTGCTTTGTCGAATAGTTTGAAACTGAAGCGACAGTTGGATTATAAAGAGCAAGCATTGCAACAGCTGAGTGGGGTAATCATAAGAAAATGCATCCCTTTCAAAATTTTGTATGTACCGAGATCATCAGCGTAATCATTCATTTTGCTTTTCTCCAAACTGTAGGGAGATCCATCTGCCATTAACCCATCTCAGTTAATGTGGAAGAGAATGAAACTTCTCAAAGGGGAAAACTGTTCCTTGCTTACAGAAAAGAAGTCTCTCAGCACAAGTGTTCTTACTGGTAAGAGAAAAGAAATTGATTTTGCAATGTTAAGTTAAGCTAGTTTGAATAGAAAGAAAAACTATTTCATAAGGATGTGTCAAATATGCTCTGTGGAAAAAAAAAAAATACAAAGAATGTTAAAATTCAAGATCAAGTTGTTTAGCTTACTGTTGAACAGTTTATAGTATGTTTGATAGCTGCCAAGTAGATTGTTTCATATATGTCCAGACCCTTACTTGGGAGGTAAATAGGGATCAGTTTAATACTTCTGATCCAATGTGCGGACATTTCAGAGCTAGAACTGATGCTTTCTCTCCACAACACTGTTTTTCATTATTCAATTATCTTTAGTACAATACTACTTCCAGATAGTAGTGTTTCTTGACTTTAGATATGCCTACGCTGTGTCATCATCACACTGAGGAAAAATTTGCTTCGAATTAATATTAGCTACTATAATGATTAAAATGGCTTGATTTAATTTTGTTTTCTCTTGCATGAATTAGACGAGTTTGTCTACAACTCGAGAGGTCTGAGCCAACCAATGAATCAACTGCAGCAGCAGCAGCAACCCACCTGTGGCAGTCCTGGTGAAAATCTGAAAGCAGGAGCATTTTCCCCCCCGTTTTACAGTCCCCATTATCAGAATTATACTGTGCAGTCAGCTCATAAAGTGTCAGGTAAGAGTTGTCAAATGCAAAGGCTGAAAAATGTTGGCATTTAGTTCCACTACTGATTCCATGCAAATAACACTTTTAACAAAAATGTAAGAGAATGTTAAACCAAGAGTCAAATGCATAGTGTTTCACAAAATGAAAAATTAATTTGGTTGTTAGAAGTTTCACATTAAACATTTACATTTGTGATACATGAGGAAAAACAATTTTTTCCCCTTCATTTCAGTTGAACTAGTACCTTTGTTACCTTAGTGTTCTAGTATCTTCTTACACATTCCTGTCTTGTGATAAAATTGATTAAACTGTACTAGGCAACTTCATTGCAGCAGCGTAGCTGAGGTTTGTAGGTTACAGACCAACATCTGCCTTCTAAAAATTAATATCTGCAATGAAAGTAGATAGGAGACAGAGCAACGCTGTTGATTTCTGAACTATGTTACTACAGCTTTCCTCATTAGCACCAGTGTCATTTTCCTCTGAACAATCTGAACTTAGTGTGGAAGTGGCAAACTTTGTTCTTGTAACCCCTTAAGGCAGAGCTGCTTGCATTTGCTCTGAAAATGTTAACTGTTGGTAGTTTGAGGTGTACTGGCATAAGTACAGTACAAAGTAGTAACTGGTATAAACAGAAGAGGGAAGAGAGGAGAGAAACGTTCTCTTACCCTCATTCTCTCCCCCTGATCTCAGCATCCTGACTTACTTTTACTGTTTCAGGTGTGGCGAGTCGTCTGCTGGGATCTTCCTTTGAGCCATATTTGCTGCCTGAGTTGACAAGATATGACTGTGAGGTAAACGTCCCTGTTTTGGGCAGTTCCATGCTTCTGCAGGGCAGCGAACTGCTCAGAGCCCTGGACCAGGCAACCTGAGCAATCCTGCAGTATTCCTTGGCCTATACTGTTCAAAACAGCTTCAGTTTTTAAATATATTTTTGCAAGTAGACGATTTCTAATACCAATACACTTTTACAGGATTTTACATACATAGATATTGAATCTGTCCACGTTACCAAATAGTGGCCTTTTGAAGTTACTCACTTTTATTATTCATATTAAAGAAATACATCTACTGTATTTTCTCTATTCCAATTAAAGTGTTGTTTAGAGAGTTTGATTACCCTTCCTTTATCTTGTTACCTGTAATTTATACTCTCAAATTTCCTTCAATTTTCATGCTAGTAAAAAGCTGTGGTATAAATGCCTCGTCGCATGATACTTTGGCTGCAGTACTGCAAAGATTTATTTTTATTGCCAAAGACAAATGAAACAAATTTGATCTCCAACCACAGTTTTCTGTTCATTTGCCAAATTGAAATCCTTTGAGTCTTTCTGTTTTCCAGCATTTATTGCTTTGTAACTTTAATAACTTCTGGAAAAGCATACTAAAGAGAAATCCCAGCCTTCTGCCTTTCTCCCCTCCCCTTCAGTTTTACACACCTTGGTGAAAGAAATGTGAATGGTGAACTACAGTGTTTGTGGGTATCTGTGAAGGTTGCACATTGTAAGCTTTTTTCCTCAGAAGCAAGTCACGTTTTCAACTGACTGACTTACTTAACCTAGCTTAATGCTAGAGACACGAGAGTCCTACAGATCTATCCCAGTGGAGGATTCAGACCTGTGTTTTTGTTTGTGTTGGGGTTTCTTGCTTGTTGTATTTTTGGTTTTGTTTTTTTTTCTTTGTTGTTCCCTTCTTTTTTTTTTTTTTTTTTTTTTTTTTTTTTTTTACACAAAACAGATTTCTTTTTTAATTATTTCTCTTTGGGTTAGTTGTTAATCATCTCTTGGTACTTTTGCTATATGCAGAACACAAAGTTAAGAGCTGTTTCTACTAGAACCAGTAGTATTTCTTAGAATGTTTCTGACACTTCAGGAATCTGACCAATGGCCAGTACTAACACCTCTGAATACTGCTAGCTTTTTTTGTGGTGTATGGCTGGCTAGCAATATAATTTCAATATTGAAACTAGAAGTAGTATTTTCTGGCTATTATGCTAACTCAGTTGTAAGCAGACAAAAAGAATTAAGAATGGTGTAGTGAGATGAATTACTGACAGACAGGTTTTTCTCATTCTAACTTACCGTATGTTTTAATCAAGAGCTGAAATGTTATTAAACTCAGCCAGATGTTTTCAGGGCTCTTTTTCAACTATGATGTATTGTCATGCACATTTTTAGAAATAAGGCTATGAATGCTTTCAAATGTTGAAGGTTGAAAATTGGAGTGTATTTAAGCAGCAGAAATATTAAAACTAATAAAAGTAGGTGGGCAGTTCTGACTTTGAAATAACTATGTATTGAGATATTTATTGAAATCCATCTCGTTTCCTCCACTGGTATAAATCATTGTAGCTTCACTGAAGAAAGTGGAACAGTGGCAATGTACAGAAGGTATAAAATCTGGCCCAGAAACTGAGAACAAAGGTAATTGGTTTTAGACATCCAGTTCCACTGAAGCCTGTTTTATGAATTTGCTTTCTACATGCACTGACACTTGCAGAGAGGGAGCCTTGGGTTCATTGAGCACTTCAGAGATTGCTGTGTTGAGTCTTAACCATACATACTGTGCACTCTTTTGAAAGTGAAAGATCTTACATTAGTAGTGGTATATAATGTTAAAAAAAAAAATTACGATAGTCCTTATTTGCAGGCAGATCTTTCAAGAGTTGTTTTGTTTTATGCATTTTTTTTTTCTTTTTACCAAAAATAAGCTACTCAAAGTGAATTTATTCCTATATGGGAAAAGAATAGCTTAAGAGTCAACATGTAATGAATGAAAATTGGCAAGCCGGATTTGACATTTTGCAGTGGCAAGGACTTAAAGGCATCAAAGACTAAAGACACTTGAATACTGCTTTTTTTCCTCTTTCTTATTTGTGTAGTTTCAGCATTAAAAATGTTATATAGCCTAACAGTTTACTAAAACACTCTGGAAAAAAATATTCCCTGCCTTAATATTAATCGTACTTTTTATCATAATTATTTCATAATCTATATTGCTGAATTCTTATTGACAATATTATAACTATATGGGAACTTTAATTTGATAAGGAAATGTATTTTGACACTGATACCTTATTAAAGTATACTGATCCTAAATTCTTTGTGACTCATTTGCTATGAATTTGTCATTTATTGTATCATTGTAAAACAAAAGTATTTATTAAATTATTTATAGAAAATAAAAGTTTGCATTGATCTTTAAAAAAGGTGGACAGTACAGGCCTTTGTCAGCTTACTTCCCAGCTCTCATCTACGGGTAACTTCATTCTTCCATTTTTAGTTTACCTTCCAGCTTTCCTCATATGGGATATTAATACCTTGCAGACCACAATTCTGTTCTGAAACTTTTCCTGTTATTTGAACTTCTGTTACACACTTTTGAAATTGACACAGGTCCCTGTTACAGTGCTACTATAAAAAAAATTGGTAATAATTTAACAAAACAAGTACTTGCCTAGAGATATGGTCTGTGACTTTTGAGGCTGAATTGCTGCAGGATCCCACTTCAGTTTCTGTAGCAGTGACATCATCCTATGCTGGCAGTCCTGATGTGTCCCTGAGCATGGCTGGCCCCAGCGGATCCACGCTGCTGGTTCAGCTGGTCCTGTTTTGCAACACTACTGCTCAACCCTTCCATCCTTTTCCATGTAGGAATTGCTATTTCTGACAGCACAGTAACACTAATCACACTGTAAGAGAACAGACATTAAAACCACCATTTTCAGACATGCTCTACGAAAGCTGTTGTTGCTTAATCTTTCTGATAGCTACTGGTGAGTTTCTCAAGCACACCAGTAAGGCCTCTTGAATAATCTAAGCGGGTTATCAGCACCTTGTTTTCTGGATGTGAGTCCAGACATAGAAAGTCTCGCTTCTAAATCTGTTGAAATCACAAGTGTGCACAGAATATCCACCAGTGAAGGGGAAAGGGAAGCATGCACAGTCCATTTACCTTTTAGAACATCCCCCTGCTTTTCAAAGCTCTTCCACAACAGCCAGCTCAGCATGTCACACCCTTAGCCAGCTGAGGGTTTAAAAATAAAGCAAAACAACAATCTAATACAGATCAAGCTGTTCAGATAAGTTCCATCTACTAAAGGTTGCAGTCACTAGCTGCAAATGATACTGTCCTTTGCTAGCGCTGCCTGGCACCATTGTTTTTGGGTAACCAAACCCAGCTAATTGTTAGCACTCTGAAGAGCTTCAAGCAATCCCCACTCTGACATCCAAATATCTAAAAGAATAATAGTGTTGCCTTCAGGTTTGTGTGTTTAGTTTGTTTGTTTTCAATTTTCCCAGCTCCTTTTACCTAGTACTTCTACAGAGTATCGCTGCACATGGTGGTGAGCTTCAAAGCTTTTTTCCCTTATGTTTAAGCATAGCTGGGTAGCTCACGTCTAGCTAGTTAAGCTCTGACATGTCTTTTTAGTACACAAACTGCATTAACCCTCACACAAAACTTGGGGCTGCTGAACAGGGGTTTAGCATAGCTTCTTTAAAAAACATGTTTTTTCCAGTAGAAGTGCTTAAAATTAAACATCCATCAGCTTCACCATGAATGCACCATTTCTTGGCATCTGAGCTTGCATCCCTAACAGCACTGATCACAATTATTTTGTTCAACACTATTTTCTGCTGAACACCAGGCAGTTCTGCTCAGCTCTCATGATCTGGGTTGCTCTCAAGCTCAGGCTGATTTCCAACTATATCACCTTTGTAAAATGATCAAGCCAGTGTTTTTCCTAGACTGCACAATAGATTCCATGCAAGTGACATTCATACTGATCTTCAAGCAAATGGTAACAACAGAATTCTATAGCAAGTCCTCAACATCCTGGTGTCTCTTGTGATTCTAATAGAAGTGAAAAAAAGCCCAGAAGGCTCAGAGCAAATTCTAATCAGAGAATCACAAGGCTGGAAACGACCTGCAAGATCATCCAGTCCAACTGTCCTCCCATTACCATTGCTACCACAAGCTACTAAACCATATCTCATAGCTCCTCATCCAGACGCCTCTTGAACACTGGGCAGGCCATTCCAGTGCCTGACAATTCTCTGAGAAAAAAAGTGTTTCCTTATGTCCAACCTAAACCTCTTCTGGTAACTGCTAACTGCTAACTACCCTTCCAGCCAAGACACCAGTCCCTAAGCAATATTGAGATCCCTGGGCATGAGGTAATTCATCACATTGTCTTGCAGTGGTGCACAGAGCACAGGCTGACAACACTCAGCCCAGCGCACAACAGCTCTTGTTCTAGGTGGTGACTATTACTTCTCCACGTGGAGCTTTACAAAGCTACTCACATACATGCCAGACAGATTTTCTTTTTTTTTTTTTTTTTTTTT
>JACDJE010000188.1:1193848-1215229 GCA_016647715.1 Pavo muticus
TTAAAAAAAAAAAAAAAAAAAAAAAAAGGAACATCAGAATATTGCCTTCTTCTTGGTGGGTTTTGTTACATGTTCTCATTCATTCATTCTCTCTGCTTTTTTTTATTTACAATCTTTCCTCAGTGTAAGAAAATTTCATTTTCGAGGTGTTCTCATTAGATCCTAAAGGAAACATCAACATCAGCAAATACAATCAGTCTCCCCAATGATTAGACAATGTTTGTGCTTACACCAAAAAACTCATAGCATACTAAACATTCTGGGATGAGTAAGCGGAAAAGAACATCCTGAACAACACAAGTATTGTGCCATATGCTTCTTCATTTAAATACAAAAGTAAAAGAACTATGAAACGCTAAATTGAAAATCTGATCTTTATGCTTCTCTAGTAAGCAATGGGTAAAATTACCTTATTTTTCTACTCAGCTTCCATTTAGCATTAGCCTTCTAAAAGATAACCAACCACGTGCAAATGAACACTACTATCCCTCTGAAATAGCTCAGCACTGAAAATTAAGTTTTTAATGGGCTTTCTTGGATGTATGTGCATAAGCATTTACATAAGAAAAGTGGAGTAATGAAGCTTATGTAGGCTAATTAATATACAAACCTGTACATGGATACCAAAGGCTGAGGCTTCAGATCTCGTCTGAAGGTACTTTGAGTGAAAATGTAATGCTTTAGTGCAAGTCAGATCTTAAAATAAGAGGCTCTGGGTGGGTGCTGCAATTAAAACTTCCATGACAAGAAATTGGGCATGATTACACATCCCTGTGATCAACGCTGTGTTTCTGAAGGCAGATGCCTGATATCAAGTGTTCCACATAAATAAATGCTGACTATTCAGTTATGTAAATGAATCCCAAATCTCAGGACTGAATTATAAATAAAGTTGAGTTATATCACATTTAGTTACAGATACACCACATTTTATGCAAACTTTATCCAGTTGAAGTTTTATCATTTGAAAAATCATAAATACGCTTATTATTCTTCTCTGTGCTGCTCAGTATCCGGATAGATGCTGAGGAAAATATGCATTTTACTGAGAGAATTAAATGTTTGCCCTTCTCAGGAATGACAAGACACAGAATAACTTCTTGTCTGGAGACTTAATTATCTTTGCAAATATAAAATGGAGACATTATAGTCTGTCTAACTTATAGATGCAAAAACATTCCATTCAGAACGTCTTCAAGCATGACATAAACCCAAAAACTCATAGCACTCTCTTGTCCATAAAGGCATGTTAAGAACTTGCTTCTGAATCCATTAGAGAGAAATAAAAATCAAAGCTTTTTCAAAAATTTACCCTGCATGATCCCCTCAATCTGTGGGAAACTCATAAAATCTTCACTGTGAAAGTGAGTAGTTGTCCTCATGACTACTTCCACAATTGCTGAGATGCTTTTTGAGCTGCTTACAAAGGAGAGTCAGAAGAATGACAAGTACATGAGGGCACAAGAAATCTTAGATCCAAGACCATCGTGCATTTCCCCTCCACTGTCCCAGCGGTAAAGAATCTGTGACCTTGCACTGTAATATTTATTTCTTTTTCTCACAAAACTTGCTTGTAAAGAAATCCAAGTACTTGAATTTTTCGTACCTGTGATGGAAGAAAAGCCTCTAGGTCACATTCCCACAATCCAGAGCTAGACTGTTTGAAATAGGTTCAGCTGCCACTCCTAATGGCCTTTCTTGATAAACACAAATCAATGACTAAAGAAGCCCAGGAGGTATTTTTCTACCCTCTGCAGAGTTACCACCATTTTCTTATTTCCCCATTCTCCACTACCAACTTATGTTTCTCTTATCATGGTATATTATTGCACCTGATAGTTAATGCAACTTTCCCCCACTCTCATGCCATTTTTCCTCAGAAGGATGCCAAAAACCACTCCATCATACCATGAAACAGCTACTTTTGCCAGCAGCTGCTGCTCCTGGCATCTGTATTAACCTGTTGCCAGGAGGATAATTATCACTTTAATATCCAACTGCCTGAGCAGCTGGAACGAGTAAAATTTTCTTGTATGGTGTTTTTTGTTCTGTATATTTTTTTTATCTATACAATGGATGTCAAATCCTGGGGAAACTAGAGACCAGAAAATTCCCTTCCTTCTAGACCCAGCTGGTTAGAGCTGTCTTCCAAAGATATGACCTCATGTGCACTTTGGGCATAGCACTCGCAAAGACAAAACTACAGTTTTTGAGAGCCAGTCTCTCTGTTGGCTCACTCTGTTGGCAATGAGAAGCAGAACATTACAGAAGGCGTCTCAGAGCCACTGCTGAGCTGCCCAGAGGAAGGAGCTGCCTGTGATCGTGGTGGTACATACAAAGACCTGTTAAAACACACACAATGAAAGAAGAGGAAAGAAGCCTTTGTACTTGCTAATGTATTGCTAATTTTGTCTTTTAGATTTCACACTCTCATCCTTCTCATGCCAGACAACATCCAAAACTGACACCCCTGACATCTCAAACTGTGCATGCCCCACACAGGATTGACTCCTGTTTCTCGATATCATACTAGGCCTAGTATTCCTACTGAAATCAGAATCTACGTAATATTTGATGTAGTGTAAATCACCTCCACAATTGAAAGTAAGATTATGGCAGAGAAAGAACCTCAAAAGAAAGCGGCTAAGTCTACTCCTAGTACTGCTAAGGAACTGATGGATGGGCAGTAACCTTGTGTTATATAGTTTAAAGTTTACCGACACATAAGCAAGCTCTTTTTTTCACATGGATGGAAGCCTGCTTACTGGGCAGCAAACCAAGTTCTTCATGTCTTTCCTGAGCTTGATTTTTTCTTTGTCAAAAGTAATCGTATAACCCAGTCTCAACTAGTAGTTACTGATCACAGCCAAACGTACAGTTGTTTTGTATGGAAATCACAGGCCCTTTGTCTCCCTAAAGCATTTATGCTTTTATTCATTAGGCTATGTAGTCTTGTTACTGGAGTTCAACAGGATTTAAAGGTTCTCCTGGAGTTCCTTCTTTACCTCTCCAATCCCCCCCAGTCAACTCTCTTCCACGTGTGCTGTGGAAAATACGTAATTTCTAATGCAGAGGTGAGAACTACAGATCCAATTTTAAAACTATACTCTGTCCTATCAAATAGGACCGTATCCTCCTCTTTTCTTGTTCATTTAGGTGTTCTTGAAAGGATGAAGTATTCAACCTCCAGCTTTTTTTGTTCTCTTCAAGATTTCTAGACTTGAATTCACAAATTGTAACCATGGCTTGCTAGAAATACATGGAGAGCATATGCAAGAGTGATATTATTCACTTCTGTGCCTTCTGAGGCTTCTCACACATTGCAAGACATTTCAGTTCTACTTGAATTAGTCTAGGTATTTTCCTTGGTTTAACCAATGCTAGAAGATTGAGTATGCAATATCTCAATATCTTTTTACAAGCATAAATGGTGCCAAAGCATTACATAGACTTTGGTAATAATCACATCTGTTTCACTGTAACAGGGTTATGGTGAGGAGCAAAATAAAAATCGAGCGAAGAATTATCTGAGTTTAATTGTAAAAAGATAGTAACGCAGACTTACGCTTGTAATACAAGCTAAACTTGTCCCTCAGACTGACATGAAGTTCCCAGGTAGATCAAAGGGGGAAGAAATAAAAAGAAAGATCACTCAAGTTTTTGCCTTGGTTCCTCTGGGAGTAGAGTGAAAACGGTCATACTCAATAGAGAACTGTGTTTGAGTATTTAGAGCTTAAAATATATTATTCCTCATTATAATGCGGACAAACATTCTTCCATATTCACAACAAGTTTAAAAGCAACAAATACGAAGAGCAGCTATGCTACCAAATAATATAAATATTAACACAAAGGACAAAATAAGAAAAATACTTCAAGCTATTTTTATTGTGCATATCTATGGGACATAAGTGAATACTATCTGACCTGCTATTTTTTTTTTTTTTAATTTAATTTAAAAAAATGGAGATGTGGGAATTACACCTAGATACCAGCCTGCAAAAGAATTCCTACAGCTTCTTTCCAGGCAAGGTATTTCATGGTGCTCTGTCTCTTAGGACTTCCTCCAATTTATCCATTTAGTGTTTTTCTAATTACTTCCAATTGTACAATCCATATCATGGATGCTCAGTATTTTAGACAAGGGATGAAACTGAAGTACAAAAAGCCTCCAGAAGATAAATATTTTACCAGACAACGACAAAAAATTGCAGCTCGACAGGATCAAGGACACAAGATAATGATCTCTTAAAACTATGGTTTTCAGTTCTGCCTGTAATTGTGGAATAGCATGGATTCAGTAGAGCACAAAGTATTTTCTTTTGTCAATCAAACCATAGCAATGTTCAAATATTTTTTGTACCTTAGCATCTTACGATACATCTCTTTCTTTTAGCAGTCATGTCTCAGTCCCAATTCACGTTTAGTGAACCGGGTGAACTTCACTCATTCCTATGTAGATGATCACATTCAGGCTCACCAGTTATCCCACACACCTATGAGGTCACCTACCCCAAGCCTCTTATCTCGCATATATTGCTTAACCAAATTGTATTGTGCACCCTGTAACAAAATACCTTCCCTCTTCCAGGAGGCCGAATGCACTGGCAGTCTTTCACTGTTCATATTGACTTTTCTACATCAGCACCGTGCCTCTATTAGTAAGAGTAGTAGGATCAAAGCTCAGGGTGGATCAAGCTTCCTGCACTGCATTCAGGCATGGAAGAGCATGAAATGTGCGCTGGTTTTTAGTCTCCTATCTACCTCCTGAGTGCTGCAGTCATTGCAGACAGAGAGCTGTGTACAAATCTTCAAACACTCTTTATTTAGATAGCAGAAGACAGAACCACAGCTGCACCTGTCCCTTTTTTATCCTCCAAGGACTGCCTTTCCTCAAGAAAAAAGGCTAATATCCCACTGCTGGGATGATCTAAACTGGGAGGAATAGTAGAGGTACAGAAGCTATATATCAGAAAACATTGCCCAGTGCTTCAACTATCTTTTGTAGAAGTTACCTGGTGAGAAGGGCAGGATTGACAGACTGAGGGATACTACAGGAAGAGAGAGTGTAAAAGAGAATATGGCAAGTAAAAAGGAGCCCAGGTTCTGCTAGATCACTGCGGCATACTCTAGACCTGTGATAAAAGCCAAGTCCTGGATTTCTGCTATGCTTCCTGGAACCCTACATACGAATTCCAGAAGTTTGTAGGAGGTATGGCATTTGGCAGAGACCTGGTACATGAAATGACAGATGATCAAAGACACCAACAGGCTGTACAAGTGATTCCAAGGATATTCAGCACAGATCAATTAGCTCAGCAATAACATCTCTGCACAAACTTCCCATGAATCTCCAGAGAATGGATACATACTTAGAAATGAAAGGCTTTTTCAGTCCTCTGCAGCTGAAGCACAAACTCTTCAATTTCCCTATTTTACATCAACAGGCCTTTCGATACTACTGCCTTGAGATAGATGCAGAGCAATTGCCACAGATCAGAGTCTTCTGTTATAGCCAACTTCAAAACTTCCATCAAGATGTTAACAAGAACTCCGTATCTTGAGGGTAAGTAAGGGCCCTGCTACCTATATACCCAAAATCGTTCCTGAAAAGGTTCTCAACATTCGAATACCATCCTATGTACATATTTCTGTAGCAAAGCAGCATGCTTCCTTTTGGCAAAGTTTAATACCATGTCTGGCTTCCCCCCTTCTAAAGGATTGTTGCTCTGGTAGAAGAGTCATCAAACTCAATCCACATTTGAGCAGGAATACAAGAGAGAGGACAACCACAGCATTTAGAACAGAGCACAGGGCTCAGGTAGCAAAGTGCCATCAATACAACTATTGAGCAGGCTGTTTGTTTCTTAACTTACATGAGGAATAGCATAACGCTACAACAAAGCAAGCAACAATAATATCTGCCTCATCTCTAAATTCCCTCCTGAAGAAAAACATTTTTAAAACAGCCATAAGAACAAAAGATAATGTTGAATTGCAGACAAATGAGATTTTTACAACCTCCAAGCATTGTGACAAACTACAGAAGGTGGCTTCCTCTTCTCTGGGGAACAGATTTCACGTTGCTGCATCTGTTGTGGCTTTTTTCAATACTGCACTCAGTATCAGAGGAGTCCTTTTGCAATGCAAATGCCAGTTTTTTTCCACATCATGTTTGCCTGGATATGCCCTATTTCCAGCTCATGACATGACAATTCTGATAACTGTTTCCACCTTTGTTTTCCGCTAACAAAAATCACTACATACAAAAATATGCCACTGATAGAAATCTGGCTCAAAACAACATTTCTTTTGCCTTTACTGAAACACTGAGTCCACAGCTTCTGGAATACTTTATGCAATTGAATGTGGTAGTAGATTTGTGATGAGAGACTAGAGAAGAACAAGTTGTAGACACATTATCAAGTCACCTTTGTGCCCCCTTCTCTATGGTTTCTCCTACAGCTGATTATATGTATTTTTTTATTGCACAGGAGTGGAAAATCTGGATGGGGGTTTAGCAACTTTAAGCAAAAACAGCACATAGGGTATGGAGACTCCAGATAAGCAAATGTGTTACTCTAGCCTCCAGAGAATTTTCAGAAGATTCTTTCAACATACTTATATTATTTACCTAAGGTGGAAAACATCAGATTAAAAAAAGTGCTTAAATATGCTGAAACATCAAAAATAAGGGGTAAGCAGACCAAATTTATACAATTCAATGTTTAAACAACATTATAGAGAGGGAGCAGTTAAATTCAAAGAGTAAAAATGATTAAAAAACCTAATACTTGAGACAGCATTGTAATAATGGGTTATCCTACACGTATACAAGTTCCTGGGATGTTAGTGAGAGACAAGTCAGATGGGAAGAATGACAGACTGTTCCGCTATGCCTGTTTCTTTATCGTTTAAGATAATTTGCTAGCCAGGGACCATGTTCTCTAAAGCCACAGTCCAAGCAACACCAAAGGCTAAGGAGAAATTTGTTGCAGAATGAAATTGAATTCAATCACTTCATCACTGGATCATCGCTTTTTGCCAACACTGAAGTTAGACACTCGTGATTTTAAATTGTTATACAAGTTTAAAGAATAAATATAAATGTATGAACAGAAGTTAAGCATCTGCTGCAGCATTACTGTGCTGCAGTTTTTACACCAGGAGAAATGGATTATAATGCAAAACCGGCAAGAGCTTTGTTGCTCATCTCCAGAACGTTAGAGAACTGCTGTTCAGATAGTTTCATCTTGCAAGTGGTAAGCATCACACAGAAGCGTCATCATCCATGGATTTGACACCAAATTTTAGTATTCATATTTCCCAACTGATTCTACTTCACCAACACCTTTCTACCATAATACTGAAAGGAGAAGAATTGCAACCCTAGAGAGAAAAAATAGCAACCTCTATCTGCATTACAATTTCAAAGACACAGACAGGGGCACAAGCTGACTAACAGCACAAATATTTGAACTGCAGACAGAGGTTTACACACCAAGGGGCATGAAACTACTCTGAAAAATAAAAGTCTTGCTCTTCACATTGTCTTGTCCTGCTGGGGACAAGAAAAGATGAGCAAAAATGTTCTAACCAGATGAACCACTCATCTTTTTCCATTGGCAAGACAGAGAGATACATCTCATTTGTTACCAAAAGACTGGACCTGCTACACAGACAAAATGCAGAGGATCTAAATTCTGAGAAGCACCGGCTTTGCTGTACGCAGGCTAATTTACTTCCTGACATAGAAAGGATTTGACCCTTAGGGAACAGATTTCAAAAAGAAATGGTACTGTGCTCAGTTATTGGTACATGTTTCATGAATATATTTTGATTATTCAAAATTAGGTACAGTAGCAACATCATACCAGCCGTAAGATAATTTATATAAACTAGAAGTTACAACCAGAAATAAATAAATGTGTCGTTCTGCACATTAAACCTGTGAACAATAAGCATCTTAACAGCAAGGGTTTGAAATACATTGGATCACACTTAAGAACAAATAACCAGGCATCTACTGCCTACAGAAAACTGATATACAGAAATCCAATATATTTGCTCTGTAAAAGCAAAAATTTGTTGGTGTTGTATTGTTTGTCTCTCCATTTGCATATCTGTATACAGATTGGCTATATTTCTGGCAGAACAGCTAGTACAGAAGAAGGTCCCTCCTTAGTTATGTTGAAATCTATGAACTCTCATCCAAATATTTATTTATGCTATATACTTAAAATGAGGAAGATCTAAACCTAAAAATAAAAAATAATAATAATTAAAATAATTAATGTTACGTTCCATGAGAACTCCAGAGGTAAAGACAACCTAGGCAGTGGGACAGTAGCTTTGTCTTTTCTACAAGGTTTTTTTTTTTTTTTTTTTTTTTTATAGACACCAGGTAGCACGCAGAAAGAAGTTGGAAGCTGTGACCTGAAAACTGAAAGAGCACAGAAGTTCACAAAGAATGCTGATATCTGCTTAACCTCACACCTCTATTTCTGTTTCAACTACAGCTATGACTGCCGCTGATTTTAGTCAGTGTCACAACCTTTCATACTGAATCTAGAACGTAGAAAGTTTCAGCTTCCAGCTGTAAATGGAGGAAAAACTCGGGAAGAAAAAAGAAAAAAAGATACAGCAAAAAATTTACTTTCTGTATGTAATTATCAGAATGACCTGTCTTTAACCTACACTATGGTTAATAGACTTCCTGTAGCCATCATGTGATTAGACATCTCTTGCACCTGTTAGCATATTTAGGCATGTATTTTTGTGTTAACGGCCAGTGTCTTTCTAAATAAGCCACGACTACTTTTTAAATTGCTTAAGTCAACTTCCTCAAGCAACCACAAAGTGAGAGGTTCTCATGGGAAAAAAAAAAAAAAAAAAAAAAGAAAAAAAAAAGTGCCAGGCATCAGTTTTCAGTTCAGAAAACCTCAATAAAATCTACAAATTATTTATCAGAGGAAGGGAGAAGAAATGAGAAACTACCTGATCAAAATACAGAATAGCAAATACAGAGGGAGATAATCAGGTCACCTGTGGAAAAAAAAAATCTTTATCTCCATTTTATCTTTGCTTTGAAATGTTCTTGCTTCAACAAGATTATCACGGATATCTCCACAGGTAAACCCTGCAGTATTAGTCTGAAAGCATTTTAAACAATGCAACTAACTCCTGACCTGGGGAGAGGACAACGTACCGCTGGAGCAACAGTCAGTGCAGTACAACCATTCTGTTGCACTCTTGATGGAAAATAATCTCAAAGAGTGTAAAAGGGATTTTTTTTTTTAAGCAATAACAGAGTGGTTTACCCTATTTCTCCCTTCCTTTGTGCCTCATAAAACACTACCATTAATGTTGTTTTCTTTTTCCAGGGTATGTTTCAATTCTAGCTTTCATGACCTTAACATTACTTCAAGTAACCTGTTTGACCCGATCTTCATCTCTGCTCCTTCCGTTTCCAGGGCACCAGCATGGGAAAAGGCCCCTTGAAGAGGCCAAGATGCGCTTCCCAAGCAGCACTGCTGCCTTCCCAGGACACCCCAGTAGCACAGCTGCTGCTGGGAGGCTGCAGGGAGGCAGGCAGATCTTTTGGGACCTCTGGAACGCAGTGCGCAGAGACAACTGCATCTGACTCAGTTTTCACTTAAAAGACTCCTTCTGTTATCAGTCATGTAAAGGTCTATTGAATTCAGTAGAGCTCTGTGTGTACTGTCACACACACACACGCATACGTGCAAAGCGCCTTCATGAAGCATCCTCCCAGCTAGCAGGCAGCCAGTATGACAATGAGAAGGCTCTTTTGTTTGTGGCCATTTGTACCAGACAGGGAGCTTTAAGTGCCTTGTACTGGTATAGTCTGTGGTTCACTTGCAGCAGTCAACAGCAAAGATATTCTAATATGCAATACCACAGCCCTGGTAGTACAAGTTCAACTGTATCTGTGGGTTACACACACAAAAAAAAAGTTCTCTGGAATAGTTAGGGCAATACAGCTGTTCAGCATGGACAAGATCTGAGATGCAATTGGATTATCGGATTCTAGATTACAGCAGACTAATCCATATGTATTTTTACAGAGCCCTCGCATAAGCTCTAGCCAGACTCAGCCCTGCACCCGGCCTGCTCAAAGGGGACCGAGCATTTCCTCACACAAGACCGCTCCGCACCAAGCACAAAACCACCACCCGGCATCACATGGGAGAAAGAATCACCAACTGCATTTCTTTCAGCTTACTTGATTATTCGGATAAGAATCCATTTCTGCAAACACTGAGGGTGGAGAAAGCATTTGTTTTCAGGGCTGACATTTGACCAGACTGACAAGAAGCCTGGTGGCTTGTAGACAGTTTGATAAATAGATGATATAGAAGTGGAAGAGGAATCTATTAGATTTTGCCTTGCCTGACATAACTAGCAGGGTAAATCATGAAAACAAAACTGGGAGTTGGCTACCAACATCAGCAGCAGATAGAGCTCTTCAATTTCTGTGCTGAAATTGTATTAACCTTCATAAATGTCTGTCTCATCTTCCCACAAAGCCATTCGCTTCCGTACATGATTATTGGCTCTGTAACACACTAGTGACAACCAAGATGTGGTTGTGTTGCCTTCGGCAACATTGCTTGATTTCTGTTTTTGAAGTCGGTGTATCTGCTCTGCCTACTAATTACAGTTTTGTGCTTACAGTTCAAAGAATGATATTAAAAATAGAGAGTGAGAGTTAAATTGCTAATATAAAAAAGTAGCTACATTGTTTTGCTTTAGGTTTCACTACACCATTTTGACAAGAACGATACATGCATTTCTCAGACTTTACGCATATTGGGTGGCCTGGGATTAATCAGCTACAGATTTGGGTTTTCCTACTTACTCACATTTTCCCTAGCTATTTATGAAGTTAAAATGAAAGCTTCAGGTGTGTTAGGTTATGCGAGAGAAGCTTGTCTGCACATGCACAAATGAGCGCAGAGATAATAAAGGGAAGGGGAAAGCAATGACACCTTGCTCCAGCTCCTCCCAGGCCCATCACAGGAGACATCAGATCTGATCTCTGCCAGCCTGGTTAAGCACAGAGGCATAAGTGCAGGCAGAAACACAAAGCAAGGACTCTAAAGAAAAGACTTCCTGCCTAGGACCCACCCAGGGCTGTCTCAGAAGGGACTGAGATTCAGTGAGCAGGTGCTAAAACCAGAAACAATGGCTGATGAGCCAACGGTACATCACCCTTTGAATAGAGAAAGGCTGCTTGTCAGGGGTTGGGGACAGTAGGGGAAGTGGGGGAAAAGCATTTCAGGATCGCACAAGGCATTAAGGGATGATGAGGGAAGGCACCAGAGGTGGATGGATTTATGTGACTCGGGAGTAAACAAACATGACAAAAATAGAGGGGCAAAGGGCTATAAAATGTTGGTTACATGTAAACAGGTATCTGGTTGGTACAGTTGTCTGGCCACATCCAGCACCCGATCAGCATTGCCTGTGCCACCTTATAAAAGAATTTAATAACTTTCCAGGGGTGAGGATCTCTGTTCTTGGTTCATGTGCCTGTATGGGAATCTGAGTGCCAGTAACAAAAGATCATGGGTGGGAGGAATATATGCCCACAATGCCAACATATGCAGTGGGTGTGCAAGGGCCAGCAGAGAGCAAGCTGGACTAGCTAGTGAGTAATTAGCTTGGGAGCCAGAGGTGCCTATAGGGTCAAGAATATAGGAGCCAAGGGAGTCCTGTGGTCAGCTCTGTTCATGTGTGTACTTGCATGCAACAGTGAGGCAGTGTGTACCAGATGCTGGACTGGGGCTGCAGCCTCAGGATGCAACCTGTGGTACTGTGTTTCTAGAGTGCTCTGTGTGCCTCCGGGATCTGTGCAACTGGTGATGTATACACGTGGGGTGCATGTGTGCTCCAAGTGTGTGTGCTTGCCAGGTATATACAGTATGCTCTGCTGCTGGTTGGACATAGGCACATGCAAATAGTGGCTTCATCTGTCCCAGGCCACTGCAACTATAACAGTATATTTTCCCCTAGCAAGGTGTATTTTTCTGAATTATTACTACTCACATAGAAATTGTGGTATGGAGTAGTGCCAACAAGCGTGTTCTATAATATACTGTATTTCCAAAAGAGAGCTCTGTACACAAGTCACTGCTTCAGCACTCTTATCTTCTCAAGTCCATTCTCACCTTTAAAAAAGGAAGTGGAGTGGCTACTATATTAATGAGCCTCTGGAACTTAGATCAAGACTATTTAACTGGGGACAAAGTAACTTCACAGGCACAACAAAGACAATCATCTATTTCCCACAGGAAAGAGCAGATGTATTTGCTGTTCACGAGCAACTGCCTCACCAGGAATTGTGAAAGACCTCCCCATCTCTTCAATTATTCACCACCAGAGCCAGAAGCCACAACCCTTAAGAGATGAGGAGAACTAGACACTAAACACAGAGAAGAGTCTGCCTGAGGAGCGTGCAGCCTATATAAACAGGAAAGGAAACGCATGCAGGGAGAGGCAGAGTGCCTTTCCCTAGGTCATGCACCAGGTCCTTGACAAAGCCAGAAATAGAGCTCTGGCTTCCTGAGCCCCTTCCATCCCAGCCCACCTGGCCTCCCCTGTGGTTAGGGCACAGACAGCAAGCTCATGCAGCAGCGCTGCTTCACACGTTGGCAGAGAGCAGATCAGCAGTAACCTTACAGGAGCTGCATCTGTACTCTTTTCAAGAACAGCAGTTTCAGCAGAAAGAGCTAGGCCAGGAGGTACTACATAGTAATAACTGTATTTCAATATTCTTTGCTCCCAATTGGTTGTCTATACTTTTCTGGATAGCATTTGAGGGATTTTCTTTCCCTTTTGAATTCATAGTTCCTTCCCCCATGCATGTACTATTTTTAATCACTAGATAACACCACCAAAGAATTTAGTTAAAAATGCGAGTTTTTCTTAGAAGTCATTCAATACCAACAAAAAACATAGTACAAGAAATCACTCTATTAGACAAACATCAAACCAAATATATGACATTAGCACAGCCCCTTGCAGGGACTACATCCTGGAAGTGATTCTTAGGTAAGCAACTTATTTGAAGCAGAAGGAATCATTCTCTACATATTTAGCATAATTACACTTGCAGTCTCCAAAATTAACAAAGAGGTCCAAAGTCTATTTATCCACAAGCAAAAAATCATCAGGAATCCAGATCCAAATAAGCTCTTCTGGGCACTTTCCCTATGAGGTGCAGGGCAGCAGTTGGCTTTGATAAGTTACTCCCAAATCAGAACTGTAGGCAATGGAGTCTCATTCAAGGTCGGCATCTGCATTACTCCCAGCAGCATACGTACTTGCTGTTCTACTGCATGTACTGCATATCTGGAGGTGTTAACACAATACAAAGTAGATGGCTTGGTTTCAGTTTTCTTATGTCTACCTTAGCAGAAGAATTTGGAGAAGGGGTTGAATCGAAGCCTGAAGAACTTCTGAAGGCAGTTCGTTCTTAAGCCTCTGGGTTTCTTCCTCTTCTAGAACTAGTACACCCAAGCTCTACAAAATTATTTTTTCCTCTTCCAGGTTTGAGATGATCATATGTGTGTTATTCACTGGTCACATTATCTCTCTCGGCAGTAACAGCAGGTAAGATAAAGCATAACATTTGTGGACCCACAGTGCCTTGGGCTGGCTGTCTCCAAGAAAGGGAGAAGGCTTCCATCACCCCATCCCCGCTCCTGTCCTCTCTGCAAGATGCATCTCCCCACACACTACATAGAAACTCATTGAATGAGTCACTACTTTAAGATGCACTGCTTCTACTTGGCTAAATCTTGTGATTCTCCTCCAAAAATAAATAAATAAAAGCAGGCTACACTAGGGCTGAAGAATGAAGGACTACATGTTTCAATTATGTACATGCAGCCTGGAGAAAACCAAAGTAAATTAATAACGTTACACCTGGGCAGTTAGCTGCACATGCTGGCTATTAGCAAAAGGCTGTCAGCCAAGTGCCATTAACCTCCAAGGCAAATCATGATTAAACCATAACACCCAACCTGTCATTTCTCATTGTTTCATTAACACAGTTCTGGAAAGCCTCTAATAAAGTCAGGGAAACTGTTGCCTCAGAATTAGCAGAGATTACAAGATTTTGCACGTGGATACTGAAGAGAAGAAAAGGAAGTTTATTACAATCATTTTAAGGGCATTAGAGATAACAGCGATAATTTTGCTTCTGATCTAAAGCCCACTGAAGTCAGCAAACAGGCTCCTACTCTTTTCCTCTGAAATGATTATTATAAATATTCTCCCCCACTCATTTCTTAAATTAAATTAGAAGTTGCTCAGCCCAGAAGAAATCTGTAATGCATGTATCAAAATATTTGCATGGCTGACAAGCTCTGTCTTTGATTCTTCATGAAAGGCATATAATTGTGTTTAATGTAATTTATTTGTCATTATAGAAATAAGCTTTGATCCAAACATCCCAACAGAGATCCAAGAAACTAAAACTCCAGGTCTATTTTAAAAGCATTGTGCATTTAACATTCATTCCTTATCTTATTAGGAAATTTATTCCCTAGGAGATTAAGAAATATAAGAAAGGGAAAAAAAATATTATGCTTACATAACTCTATTAATGTCCCAAATTACAGTTGGGCCAGTTTTGTTTGTTTTGTTGGTTTTGGTTTTTAAGAAGAGAAATTGACAAATAATTCAAACCAAAATCTGGCAAAGATTATGGTCAACACCACCACCCTAGAAAGCTTAGATAACACCAAACCATGTACTCCTCCCATGCTTCACTCTGCCCCAGTCCCAAATGCCAGCTAACAATAAAGGACCCCATGAGGAAAAGTTTTGAAAGCATAATGGAAATACTGTTGTGACAGATTTTAGTGACAGGGGCGATTTGTCTGCATTTAAATAGCTCTCTGCAGCATGAGCATGGGCAACACAGGTCTTGCACTCCTGATCATAAGGGAAGAACCAGCATATCTGGTTTTATTATTGTTCTGTATTGTTGGGTGAAGACGGCAGGGGGGCAGGACTCATCTGCTTTATTTCCTTTTTTGTTTTAATCAAGGCATAAGCAAAACAAACACTCCAGAAGGTGATCAGCTGAGCAACAATAAACAAGTAATCAAAAAGCAACATTCTGTAACAGAAAAATTTATCTCCTGCCCTCACACACCAAATGCCTCCAGGAAACTTTCTGTGGGACTTATGATATTCATCTTCCAGAACCTGGCCCCTAGTGAGGAATTATCCATGCCAAGGCAAGACAAGGGGCAAGGAAAAAAAAAAAAAGGAAGCAAATTCTACTCTGTGGTTGTGAAATAATTCGGATCATCTGATTTCCTATTACTCATTTAAAATATTTGTTTTAGAAGGATGAAAGTTACTTAGAAGTCATGATTACGTTTAAAAACAAACAAACAAAAAACTTTAAAACCACAGCAGTTTGACTTTCAAACTAGTTCTTATCATGTGAAAGATCAGTTATTCCAGTGTTCAAGAAAAATCACAACACAATTGCAATGCCCATAGTGGATGGGATTCTTTCAGTTGCATTAGTCTTGGTAGCCCAGGCAGCCTGCTTCTGACACCAAGTGCTAAGGCTAGCACAAGCATGTATAACAATCTTCATGAGATTACTCTTTCAGGGACAACACAATTCACTGCTCTGAAAATCCTGAAGCTCACAATTTGAACTCTTGTGAAGTTCCAGCGCCTCTAAGCTCTTCTCAGTGTCTTAGATACTGTTATAGATCACTATCTTTGTTTAAACCTCAAATTCCCTAAAATGTTTAGCTTCATCTGGACTTCATATAATAAGCAGCAGCAAAGTCCTATACATCTTCTCCTTGCCTCTGGCATTAAAATACTTTCATCCATCCTTTCTCAGTGGCATCTTTCCCAAGAAAAGACGTCCAGAGCCTATCTGCTGTTAGACAGAAGATTTTCAGTGCCTTTGAGAATCACCACTACTCTGTCCTTAATTTCCTCCAGTTCTATTCTACCTTCTCTGATACAGAGCAGCTCTTAGCTGTTTCCTTTGTTGTTGGCTTTTGACTATTTATTCAATCATTTGAAGCCTCGGTGCAATTGGTAACAGTGGAACAAATGGCTCTTCAAGAAAACCAGTAGTGAGGAGAGTACTGGATTTTGTAGTCATCAGTTCTGCCAGGTCTAGCATTCTTTAAAATAAACAGAAAAACAATTTATCCCTATAAGTCATCTGGTTTTTGACTGAAGGCAAGTCAGATTTGTTAGCCAATGAATACTTGAAAGAAAATAAAAATACAGCCCTGAAGCAGAATCACTGACAAACTCTTCTGCCTTACTAAATGAGTTTTTAAAAAATACAATGCTATTTTGAATTATGATTCACATGAAGATCCTTTAATTCTAACCAGACTGAGACAGGAGTTATGCTGTAAAGACAAAGCTAGTTTAGAGTACTTGGACTGTAGGAACAGTTCAGGCACAGTGAATTTATTTCTAGAATATCCATGTTAATTTACCCTTATCTCACAAATGGTCTCACATAGTCGCCCAGGTTCCTAAGATCCTCTCTGGAAAGATTGTTTTTCATTTGTTTTTAAGCAACAGCCAGTACGTCTTTGAGCATGTCCCAAAGGTAAACTTGGGTTTCTCATCCCCAAATTAAAGGACAGATTTAGCTGCTTCTGCAGGCATTTTCCACTCCTTTCCTTAGATTCATTGTGAGCTCTCCGGGGAGAAGAACTACAGAACTAGATGAGGAAATCATGTGTGTAAGGATGTGATGGGGGAAGGGAGATGGAAATATCAGGGTATAAACTGTACTCCCCTCATTCCATGATGGCCACCGGTCAGATCTTTTGGGAGAATGAACAGGCTCAGAGCTGCAGTCAGACCAAGCAGTAGCTTAGGAATAACTTCGTGGAACAGTCAAGTCCAGGCAGAGAAATAAAATACAGCTCCAACAGAAGAACCCTGATAAGAAAAGTGTCAGCTCCATAGAGTCAGGGTTATGATACTGGGACAGTTTCCAGTTCTACAAATCTGACCCCAACAGAGAACACTGGAAAAGTTGTAAAGCTTGCTTATAAGTAGAAAATGAAGGTCCAAACATTCAGCACAGTCTTTAGGGAACAGTTGTAGCTGTGACGATATTTTAAAAAATGTAGACATCCAGCCACAGATGGAGAGATAAAGCATTCATAGCATGCATTCTAATAATTTCTGTTTATACAGCTTAGACAAAAAGTAACTAAAACTAATTCCTTTTTGTGTGGGAATCTGCTCTGGTTTGACTCAAAGGTCATTTTTAAGTCTGTGTTCATTTACAGCGCTAGACAAATATTTGTCAAATACACAGGCTGCTGGTCTCATTTGAAAGATAAAGGTTATGGAGGAGGAGGGGAGGAAAAAAAAGCCAGCCAGAACACAAAACCGAATGAACCTTAAGGAAAAGCATCCGTCTGCCAGAACAAGACACTCCTGCTAGCAGACACCGCCACCTTTCGGGGAACAGCTTGAGAGGCTGCGCACAAAAGAGTGCTTCGACTTCCTTGCAAATTTTCAGTCTAAGTCCTGTATTTGCCTGAACATCAGGGTCTGATCGATTCAATTCTTAACTAACTTCCAGCAGAGGAAAAATTATCATTTATAAGAGGGACCCTGAAAGCTGCTAGTTTCTTTTACAGTATATTTCTCAAAAAAGTGTACTTTTACACTGTAGTCCATTCACTTCTGCTGCTGCAATTATTTTTGAATCTCTTAGCCACTTTCAACCAAACTTGACAAAGGGAAAGATATCTCAGATAAAATCCCAGTTTTATTTCTGAGAAGATGAGCTACCCTCAAGTCCATGCCCCATCAGGGGAGAGCAGAGGAGGAAAGTGTTACACAACTTCGTGGTAACAACCAGTCAGTCAATTTGGTTGTAGTCACTGCAAATACGCTTTCTTATATCAGACCCTCTTGATGATTTTCTAGCATCAGAATTGTAACAACTGATCTTAAGATATTTATTTCTGATTAGCTTGAAGTGTCTTACTAAAAGACGCTCCTAAAACTCTTGCTATTGGAGTGGCTACAAACTCAGTACCTCTGAATCAAGGATTGAGGCCATGATCATTTTCTACCCCCTACAGGCTCCTAAAATAGTATGCTCCTACCACCACGGGAAAACACTTCCTCAAACATTTGTGGTATTTATCAAGAGAGGGGAGGGAGGGTTGTTCACTCCGCAGGAAGAACACAAGAGAACTTGTTTCAGTCTTTAAAAGCTAGTCTGGTTGGAGACAGAAATTCAGAACCCTTTTTGGTTGAACATCTTTGAAAGGCACCACAACATTGGTAAGCAAACAAGAATTAATCAGTTAATATCCTTGTTCTCCTGGATGGGAGAAGGAAGAAGCATTTTCTCCATTGGAATTACCGTAGCAGAACTGACAACAGAACGCAAGCTGAAGAACACTGTCAGAAATAGGTGACACTCAAAGGTTTTTTTAAATCCTTCATCTCAGACACTGAAGAACAATCAAACAGCTGATCCTTAGTTTCCAGTAGTTCATTAAGAAGCAACAAATAACATGACCCTACACAAGACAAAAAGTAATTTAACCCCCCACAGTTCTCAATTTGAAGGTAAGTAGGCTCACTCTGTGAAGATCTCCCTGAATAGAAGTTATGCTGTTCTGATCTTATTGAGATGTTTACAACACTATTCTGGATTGCCTTTGTATCCTCCATGCACTGGTTTACTCCTACTGCCAGAGGTATATTTGGCTTGCCCAGAAACGCAGATAGATGCAAGAATCACTCCTCTGACCTCAGGATACGTTACAGAATTAAGGGGAGGGAGTGGGGCGCGTGGAGGGAATCAGGCTCCCTGGGAACATTCCAACAAGAGTTAAAACAGGCAAGCACTTAACCCCCCACAGAAATATTCAGATGTGTTTTCTCCTTAAAAAAAGGAAAGAACAACAAAACCAAAACCAATAATCTAATCACCAGAATATATCAAGACAGACTTAACAGCAGGATAGGAGAATGTTTTGTAAATCAACCATACTGAATTTTCATCGCCTTAGATCACCCAGGAGGACTTACTGTTTTGTTAATGGTAACAGCACAAAACAAAAATCCTTGACAGCTGAATTAACACTTTCTGTCCAGAATTAGGCTGGATAACAGGTCTACAAACCTAACTCATAAGTGCAGTCAAATCTTAAACATCACAGCATCAATTCAGCCACAGATAAATTTTCATCCAAATGTCTTCTTATTCCTGTCAGATAACTAAGATACTACTCAAAACTTTAAAGTATGTATGATTTTAAATTGTATGTGATCAGTGAGGAGATATAGGATGCTACATACTAAAACAGGGCAAGATTTCTCATGGCATTAAGGTTGCTGAATGTTAAGACTCCTCTAAAGAAAAAAAAAAAAAAAAAAAAAAAAACAAAACAAGAAAATCATTCTAATCTGGTCATTTGCCTCCTTGCAACTCTGCTTTTGCTGCGTTAAAGTACATTTCCTGAAAGATTTTGTCTCTTCTCTAACCCTCCATCAGCTTTCTTTGTATCCAAAAGAGAGAGTGGGAGGAAGAAAAAGTTACCCAGAAGACAAATGCCTGCCGTTGGGTGAAAATGACAGTAAAAGTTTAAAATTATTTTGAAACTTTCTAGTGTTTCTAAAAAGTTAACCAACGCTTTAAAAACGATGTACAAGCAAAGGTCCTCTACAAAGCACAAATGTTTGCAAGGAAGACTGTGAGTGAGAAACGGCTCTAAGCGCAGCGCAGCAGTCGGTAGCCTCCAAGAGAGGGCAGTCTTAGACTAGTAATGATTCACAGAGGGATTCATTGTTACACCTGTTTCCTGCCTCATGTCACCCTGTGTATCTAAGGAGGATGGTTTTTTTAAGTAAACCCGAGTCTAGGTCAACATTTATTACCTAGCCTCTTACAAGCTTGAAAGGGGAGGGAAATACTTCTCTTTTACAGAAAGGGACAGCATTCTGCATATGGATCTCAGTTCAAGAGAAAATGTATAGTTAGGCACATACTCAAACAAATGATTAATTCTACAGCAGTCAACAGCACTTTCCCTTGCTACTGAGTTCACCAGCAGGAAGGTTGGTGTGAGAGGCAATTGCTCAGATTCTGCAAGACCAGGGGGGAAAATGCAATTGATACAGAATTTCCCTGTAAAGACAAAAGTTCTACCAGATTATTTTAAAGTCACTATCAAACAGCTTTTCTATGCAAGCCCTGTTGTGTGTTCTCACTTTTGAGCAGAGGCTTTACTACTTAAATAACTGGCGATAGAAAACCATAGCAGATCAGAGCCTTCCTTGCCTTTCTTCAGACCCTTATTAAGAATATCTGGAAAAGTCAACCCAAAATACAGTCTGATACTTCCCTTCTCATCAGTGAGCAGAGGCTTCTGGAAAGATGCAAAGCTTTGCACTGAATCCCATTGCTTCCAGCTTCTCCATACTTTTAAGTCATCATCATTCAATAGCGATACCAACAGCCTACGCTCCAGCTGATTGATGGTAGTTACAAGGTCCTGGAGAAACCTCATGTTTTGTGCGGTTACCCTCAGCATTCATAAGGCAACCTGGTTGGAAATAACTCCCATAAAGTATTTATCTCTACTTAGACCAATGCTGAGTAGAAGTGCACAAAATAGCATCCAGAGCTCTGGGGAATGGGGGAGCAGTAAAATATAACATCAACCCTCTGGGCAGAGGCCCAGTCAATCCTTTAGGAGCACTGAAGAAACAAAGAATGAAAGAATAATTATGAGCATGGATCTACTTTACACCACTTAATTAACAACATCCTGATTTATACACAACTGTCTTGATAGCGCTTTTCCGTCCAGCTACACACAACCACACTTTGCCCTACAAGACATAGCTGCTGTTGCATTTCAGGTGGCAGAACACAGCTGTGTTTACTCCAATCACTGAAACTGAAAGAATTCTGTTCCTTCAACCAGAATGACCCTCAGCATCTCAGAGAGGCACCTTATCTCTGCTCATCAGCATCAAAGACAACTTCATGTGAATGCTTGGGACAGAGATAGAGAAAAAATCATCAGTAGGAACTAAGCTGGTTAAAGAGGTCATACTTTCTTCTCTCCAATAACACTAACCCATACGGGCATCAGGGTTTTCAGATATTTCTGCAATGTGAGTTAGGTTAAAGACTAAGAAAAAAAGCACTGAAGCTTTTGGAACACAACAGTAACAATACAAAGGGAAAGATTTCTTAGCCAGAATAAGAAATTCTTAACTAAGATTTTTAGGCGGTAAAAGAAAGCAAACAAGGGCCTATCTTCTCAATTTATTTGCTGTAGTACTCAGAAAAGAAAGCCA
>JACDJE010000188.1:1216371-1265165 GCA_016647715.1 Pavo muticus
AAAAAAAAAAAAAAAAACAAACAAAAAAAACCCAACACATAAACCACCACCAAAAAGAAGAAGCACGTGCAACATACCTGGAAGTTGGCTGCTCATCACTGCTAGCAAGCATAGTAGTAGCCTTTAAACCTGTCCCAAAATATCCAGAGCAAAAGCACCCAGTCCAGAGCAACGGCAACCCATTACACCACCAGCAGAAAGGCATCTAACTCTGCCACAGACAATCCCCCTGCTCGTTGAAATCAGGTGTGCAGGAGCCCCTCCACCTGACTTTGCTGACGCTGAGTGCCTGGGCAGGGAGCACACCTGAGCGCACAGGTGCTGCCCGCCCACCCACCACCACGGCTCAGTGAAAATAATTCATTTTTCTGCTATCCCATCTCACTCCCCTCATAACTGATTTGCAAATCTCTCTTCCAAAATTACAGGTTTCTTACCTGAGCAACACGTCTTCCAGAATTCCATAGCTAGAAATAAGTAAAATTAAAAGCACACAAAACCACCTGCAGCATTGCCTCCCCTCGTTACAAAGAGCATCAGACCACTCACCCGTACGTTTTACTGAGGGTCTCCAAGGTTTCTTTGTCCCATATTGTTGGGGACAGCGGGCAACTCTTCCTCGCCTAGCACTCCCATTTCTCGCAGCCTGCCCCTAAGAGCAGCCCTACCGCACCCCAGGGGGGCCGGGCTTGGGCGAGGCTCCTGGCATCTTTCCCAGTGCCGTGCAGGGATGGGGCTGCCGTGCCTGTCCGGGGGCTGTCCCGGGACTGCCGGAGCTCGCATGCCCGTTGGGGAGCTGCTCCGTAACCTCCCCTCCTCCCTGCCTGCTGAGGCAACGTGAGCAAGTGCAGGGCTCTCACAGTTCCTCTGCTCAGCGTCGCCAGTAACGTTCAGTGTAATGTGGTTTTAATTTTGCTCAGAGGAGGCAATGAAAGTATGCAGTCTTACCGCTGTGTTTCCCTTCTTTCTGCTGGAGGTTATCTGATCTGCTGAACTTTGCCTCGTTAGTATTCAAAGTAATGGATTGTTTTCAGGCATGATCTTCTCTGCTGCACTCTGAGTCTCTTCTTCCTCTTTTCTTTGCTTTCTGTTGCAATGAACAAAAAAGTAGAGGAAGGTTTGGATCTGGTTTATTAAGCTTATGTACATGTAAGAGCTCATTTAATCTTAAAACATAAATCTGAGGTCTGAGGGCACAAATGAACTGAAAAGAGCCCATGCAAAATTTTTGCAGCACAGCTGACCTTGCAGCCTTCTGAAACACCTCAGCTGCGATCTTTAGAAAAAAACTCTGGCTAGAAAGCCCCCAAATAAGTTTGCTAAGTATGAATCAGGTTTGCTTACCTAGCAGGGTGATGACTTCTCTTCTCAGCTTGCCTTTTCATTTGATTCAGCCACACTCATTAGAGGAGAATAAGAAAATTAAATGCTGTGAAATGCAGTCTTGACTAGTATGAGAATTAGCAAATGTTTTGTTTTGTCAGGTTAGTGACACCCAGCTCAGGTACCTATAAAACACCTGTTAGATGCTAAACATATAAATATGTATAATATCACACTATTATTTTTAGTCTTTCTAATCATTAATTTGGAGCTCTTCATGTGGACCTCTGAAACCTTAGACTAGTATTTTTTTCTATGACCCTAAAGGTTAAAAAACTTTCTTTGCCTACTGTGATGTTCTTGAAACCAAACCAGCTGTAAAATACTGCCTACTTCTAGGCTTAAAATAGCTGAAACCACCAAGTTTCCTGTGGTTTCACATAAAACCATACAGTTTGTGATGAGTGCCTACTGCTGTAAAAACATGGGCAGGGGCATAGCCAGGCACCTCCCAGAAGCTCAGCTGATAGAATTTTTTTCAGTGGCAATCTCTGTCTGTCTCTCACCTATGTGGGAATACGTTTAAAAGTATACAATAGGTGCCCACAAGGATGATGTATCAGAAAGAAGCCTATCTATTTTTTCCTTAATTTAACGATTTTAGGTTATGTGTGTGTTTGGAGTATACGCACATGGCGAGGCAGCTGGCTCTCAAGACTGTTCAGTATTACCTCACACATGCACTAAATAAAATGCAAAAGACTATTCTTTCTGCCCCTCACCAAAAAAGTTAGTATCTCCAAAAGCTAGCATCAAGCAAGTTTTAAAAATACTACTTGTACACAGACTCAGCATTCTGGAACTTCCAGTGGATTCACATTTGTGACACCTTCTGGTTGTCTTTTGAGTTAATAATTCCAAGTGCAGACTGATATCATCCCTCCTGTCTGTTAGAACCCAAAAGTTTCCAACAATGAAAAGAGCTATTCTGAGTAACTTGTCTCATTGCAAACCATATTTATATTAAAGGTTATCTACAGGAAGCATTTTCAGATCCAGCAGAAAGCAAAGGATGGGCTTCTCTCAGCCATTTGGGTGACATTCTTAAGATTTCAGTGAGAAAAATATAGATTTGAAAGCAGCTGATTTACTGTTCTCACTCTCAAGTCATTTGGAATATTAAGTCTAATTGCTGACTTCCACAGAAATCCTAATGCAGATGGAGGGACCACTTCTGCTGGAAGTAGAGGAACTGTAGCTTATTAAAACTATTATTCATTTATTTTTGATTGTTCTAGCTGTCTAAATCTGTGTATGTTGGTGATACCTATAGGAAGCAACCTCACTTGGTCAAATTTCCTTTTAGGGAGATTGTGTCATTGCTCATCTCAGTCTTCTGCGGTTTTCTGCCTAAATGTCATTTGGACATTCCTTGTAACCCTTCACAGCTCTGGAAATACAGAAGCTGTGGAAGTGCAAGAAGACCCTGTGCTCTACACTTATTCTGCACTGTCAGGAAAATACTCAGTCACTAAATGTGGATGTGAAATATCCTTTTCTCTACTGCCTTGATTCAGTCAGCCTTGTACTCAGCAGTGGTTTTGTGAACACGTTGTGACAGCAACACCCAAGATACTCAACATTGACTGATGTCAAATTCATCACAGATACAGGCCTGAGTAAGGGAGACTACATCCCTTTCATCATTTTAAACCCTGACCTGAGTGTTTGGTTTATCTTTTGGTAACCTGCCTGATTACCAAATAACCTTCAGGTTATTTCCTGTTTAGAGCACAATGCAAGGAGAAGGGAGACTGAGTCAAAAATTATTTAAATGAAACAGGCAGGCATGTGTATGAGGATATGTGGATGAATTATTGTCTAACATCACTGGAAGGATCATGCTACTGTAGTAACTTGAACCTGACGTACCATATGGTAGACAACTTTTCACCTCTTCTTAGTTAGAAATATCTTGTTCTGTATGCTTAAAGTAGCACTGAAAAAGTCTCATCTCACGAGACAAAATGCCTTTTTATTGGGGCTATATTTGTTGTCTTTCCTTATCACTGTGGAGACTTCAGAAATCATGACACCTTGATTACAAATAAGGTATGTGTTTACCAGTGCTTGCTGGTTTATTGCTGATTGAAGCTGTGTGTAACTAGAGAGAGTGCCGCAGCACAGAGGGGAACATTTCTATCCCAGAAGCAAAGATAGCCTCAACCCAAAGCAAGGTACATGCCTCATGTATGGTAATGAACTTATAGCAATATTAAATTATCCTGAGTACTTTTCCACAGCTAATGAATCTAGCCCTGAAACTTCTGCACAAAAATACATAGATAAGTAGATAGATAAGCCCAAGCCATTGTGTTAATCCAAGGAGGAGAGGAAAAAAATAAAACGCATTCAAAAGATATTTCTTATTTTATTTGTATAGACAAATGCCCCTGAGTGATGCCAAACACGTTGGTGAGACAACGTGATGTCAAATGCTGTCATCCAGTTCCAGTTTTCTTCAGGAAATCAGTTAGTTTTGTGTAACTGATTGCATATTGATTGGTGTGGATAACAAAAACCAGTAAGATCAGGGGCAGAATAACAAACAATATGCTACCTCTTTTAAGGGCATATTTTTCCTAGATTTTTAATCCTGGAAAATCCCTTTGAGAATGAAAAAGAACACAATGGCAAAAGAGAACTGGGGATGGTTTTGAAAAAAGTAAAAGACCAGATCTTTTACTATGTAAATAATATACATAGAGATGAAGCAGTATAAGAAGAACAAAACATTTTGGTTTGGAGGCAGGAGCCGGTCTTGGAGTCCTTGGCTAAACTGTGAAAAGAGAAGATATACATTATGTCATATGACTGTATTCCACTCACACCCAATCCACGTGCTTCCCTGAGCACATCTGATCCACTGGCATATTTAGTTCATAAGAAATAATTGTGAGGTTAGGCAGCATGTGAACTGAGACCAAATCAGCTATTCTGTTAAATAACAAAAGTCACATTCCCACCTATATCCATGACACAGACTAAGTTTTCTCTCTCTGAAATAAATGTTAATATAAGTGAGGTCACTTACAGAAGAAGTCTGCGAGTACACAGAGTAGTTCATGTGAGATAAGTGCATACCCATGGTAAGACTTTTTTGCATCCACCTCTATATTTGTGGAACAAACTGTAGCCAGTGCTTCTTTGCTGCATGGACATTTTCAAACATTTACACAGGCTCATAGGCAAAATTTCAGGCCTTTACTAAAAAGAATCCAATAGCCGAGATGTTTAGTCCAGGTGCATGTAATTTAACTAAGTGTATTTCTCTTAACTGGCACTAGAAAACTTCAGGGATTCTATGGAGCTTACCAGAGTGCCATTCTTGCACATGATCTGAGCTATGTGCAACACAATGCCATGAATACTGCGTAAAACATCCTCCTATTCTGTCCTGATTTAAAGCGCAGAACATGCAAGTGAAGTCAAATATACAAGTACCTCTAAAACATGTGTGATTTAAATTCAGATACTCTATTTATTCTGTAACTCAACCCGATGACAATTGGAGGCTCATCAGGGAAAGCTCTGACAACCAGATTTTGTAGCTGTCCTGTTTGCTAAACTGCCGAGTGGTCTCTTTTGGACTGGGCTGCTGTTAACAACTGATTAAATATTGAACATACGATAACTTCAGCTACTTCTGTAAACAGCAGTCTTGCAAAACTGATTTGTTGTATTGTTTTGATAGATTATTTCATCCATGCGTTTACTCATGCATTTCCTATCTGAATCATCCAAATGTATCTCAGGAAATTGATCCTACTGTAGAGGCAGGAAACTTCTACACTGACTAATGTGGAATTTGGATCAAGTCTTCTGTCATTCAAGGGGAAAGAGTAAGAAAAAAACATGTTTGTGGATCCTTACCTCATGAACTTAATTTGTGAGTTAGTTGTTCTTTAATACATTTTATTGCAGTGAATGCTCTAGGGAGAAGAACCCATCTCCATAAGTACATGTACAAGCTTTAAGGATCACCTTCTGAAGTCTAACTTTAAAAGAAGTCACAGTTCTACTCAACACACTGCTGCAATAGGGCAGCATGAGGCCTTTGAGAGGACACTAGCAACACAAAATATTGCTGATGATAGATAGAGATAGGGTTCAAGTGGCACCCAGGAACAGACATGAAACTGAGATTTGGGCCCGACTTTTTTGCCTCTGTTTTTTAGCTGATGTTACATTTCCTCTACTGAAGTGTGGCTGCTTCCTGGGAATCCTGTGTTACCCTTTCTCCCTTTCTTTCAATAGACTGTGCCTGTTTTTTTTTTCTTAGGAAGATTATTCTGTTCTTTATCTCCTTTATTTGTCAGCTTTTTAAATGGTAAATAATGATGAGGATTTTGGAATTTGAAATCCTTTGCATATGTTAATACCTTCAATAATTCTTTTTATTTAATGCATAGACAAAAGTAGGTTAATGTATTAGTAGATGCTTTTCCAATATCAACAAGGTGTAAGATTTCATATATTTGTGGGGAAAAAAAAAGTCATTTTAAAGAAATCATAGCAGGGAAGAGTTACTCATGAGGAATTCACCAGGAATTCACAGAACTGTGTTAAAAACTATATAAGAAATTTACCAAGGATGAGTTGGGGCCCACATCCTTAAATATACAGAGCATCTGGCAACTGCATATGTTCCCCTGTATTTTCAAGGGTCTGAGCATAAGCAACATACATATTATGAACTTCAGGCTGGGTTGAATAAATACCGAGAGGGTGACTAAATATTCTGATATGGAAATTGTCTGGAGCTGTGATACAATGAATAGTATTTCTGCTAAAATTATGAAAGACAGCATAAAACTTTACAAAGATCAGTCTGCAAAGCAATTTAGATTATGCTGTTTAGATGGATAACAGCTGCCCTGAAAAACAGGAATGGATAAATGTCATTATTGGATAATAATGAACTGGAAAAAGTGTAGAGACATACTTCGAATTCACCATTCTTAGATACCGACACTTGAAGATGAGAGGCAATGGTAATGTGAAGAGAAATGGGTGAGATGCAGTACCTGGTATCATCCAGAGCAAAAAGTTGGAGGAATATAGTGTCTCCTACCAGCAAATCAGATTCAATATTTAAAGCGATCTAGAAAAGTTGGGCATTGAATTTATCTAAGCTAAAATACATCTGTGAAGCAACTGGAAGAGAGGGGAAGCGAGAACAGAAAACTCAAAAGAAGATAAGCAGTAAAAACATGAAAAGAAGATGGAAGATGTGCATCAGTGGTCATTTACTAAGAGGGACAACACAAAATGTGCCAAGCAGCAAAGCAGAAACATCTCCTGAGATGCAATTCGGAAATATATAGAAGAACTTCGGATGATTCTGCTGATAGAGGGGGGATTTGGCAAGTGGGGACAGAGTGAAGGACTTCTTAGTGCCAGAGGCCAGGCTTTCACCACAAGAAGCCAATTTTTCTGGATTTGAACTTGAGAAGACTGGGGAAAGTAGAAGAGCCACTAACATCAGTGACCAAAAATATTGAAGCTTTTTTTTTTATTGAAGGTTTTGTTTTTGGTTTCTTTTCTCTCTAATAGTTGTCTCTTCTAAACTTTATCAGTGCAGATATAATTCTAGTCATGAAAGAAACAGAGCTCAGAGAAGCTACAGATTGTAGGTACACGTAGGAGAGGCAATAGTACAAGTCTATGAGAAATAAGCTAGCTCTGACTACAATAGTCTATGAAACACGTCTTGGAGATGAAAAAGGAAGTCTAAGTATTCCATTTGAAAGAAAAATCAGAAAACTTTCCTGTGAATGCAGAGTAATGTAAAAGATCACTGTGAGGATGAAAAATCCAGGTAGGTATGCACAAAAGTATCCCTGATATCTTGAACTTTAACCCAAAGCCTCAGAAACTTAACAGACCTTTACCTGGACAGTAGTTTTCAGAAAAATTATTCCAGATCCTGAAGGCAGCACCTGGATAACTTGAACATTTTGCAGTTTGGTAAGAAATGCACAAAGTACAGCATGTAAATGCAAAAAGGACCTCCCTAAATACAGTCATTACTGAAAATTCTGTGCATGAGGAAGAGCATTAGGCTTTGTAACTCTGACAATCAAGTTCAGACTCTATCAGTAGTGAGATCTGACAACTTTGGTAGTGTAAGATACATTTCTCCTAAGGAAAAGAAAAACTGAGAAGATAAATGTAAGTCTAATGACAGATCACAGTTCCCAGCTATGCTGACAGCTGTGCTGGTGGAGGAGTTTATAAAATAAATGGATGACAGTACTGCTCAATTTTCATTGGGAACAGCTGAAAGCACCTTTATTGTAAAGAAAATGGATTTGGAACATTCAAATTGAGTGAATGAAATTGTAGCTTTTTACAAATACCACACTTTATCATTCTGACAATGTACATCCCAGAGGTATAGAAAGAGTTAGTAAATACTGAGAAATACTATCCAAATTTCTAATAGCAGGGAAATATTTTTGTTTACTACGTTACCTAGTAAGCAAAAACTGGAAAATAAAATCAGCAGGTTTTAAGATAGCTCTCAATTGTTATTAACCCAGTGTTTACAGTAATGTATGTGGGTATTACCAGAGCTCTATGTGGTTCCAAGGAATATAAAAAGCATGGTTAGATGAAAACAGCAAGTGGACTATAAAAGATCCTAGATAGTAGGTATTTGGAAAAAAAATTAAAAAATATATAAGACTCCGATTTTACCATTTATAGTAGCAGTAAAGGAATCCGGTCTCTTTTCTTGGCTCTATGTCTAAATCTCTTTGATATGAGTCATGCTGAATTGTTAGAGAATTGTTCCCCCTTCATGTGTTTTTATTTTTTGGTACTCAGACATTGCAAGATCCTACATAATAGTTAACAAATAATGGAGCTGAATGCAAACACACACCAGAGGTTTCACTCTGCTCAGGTTAGATGACGTTCCAGTGCACTGGATCACAGTGCTGCTGTTGGAAAAATGAGTTTGGGAAAATGAGAGAGGGCTAACAAAACATTTTATTAGACTGCAGCTTTCAGGCTGTTAAAGTAGTCATGTATTCTTCCTTAATTACTTCTAGGATATGAATGAGTAACTGTTTTTGTAGGGCATACACACTGTTGCCATAGATGTTTATACATACAGATTCAATTGTGAATTAATAGCACGGGTAGTATCCCCTCTTTCTATATATGGGGAATTAGATCATTGGCTAAGGCAACTGACATACTCACACCTGAGTTTTAGAATTATACCTTATCTGCTCAACCGTTCTTCTTTACTCATGCTTTCTCTTTCTGAATAGCATAGCAGTAAACAAAATAAAACTTCTCTAAAAGAGGCAAAAGCAATTCTTCTCCTATATACGTTGTCTTTTGAAAACAAATGTAGTTGTAACACTACACGTACAAGGCATTTGTACCAGAAAAGCATAGGGAAGTCATGAGTAGACACAACAGTTAACACAAGGACAGTCATTCCTTCATTGTGATCACACTGGATGTCTCGTGCAGGCAGTAGGCAGTTAGTCTGTGTGTAGTGGCAAGTATATCCATGGCCAAAGATTTAGAAATTGCAAACAAATGATCAAGTTTCTCTTCTTCCAGTGTGATAAAATGTGAGAGAAGACTTCATGTTTCAGTGAAATAGAAATATATGCACCACTTGTTGAAAAGATGATAATGGGTGTTTCCAAGAATTTCAAAAGCTAAACTGCTTCCTTTATGTATTTTTTATTAATCTCAGTGAACCATTTTTTTCAATTATCCTAGCTAACTGTGCTTCATTGTTCTTTCCAGTGAATTTTTATGACTGCACACTATATACGTTTGAATTTCCTGAAGATAAGCACAGAACAGATGGGCTATACATAATACGTGACAAAGACAAGGACACACGATGTACTGAGAGAAAGCTGTCTTATTTTTCTGCCAAACTCACTCATTCTTTGTCTTATAGTTTTCCTAATAAATTCAGGACTTGTTCCTGTATCAGTATCGGGGTACTTCCTTCCCATGGACTGATTTAACATATTTTCTTGTGCACTTCCCTCAAGCTCTTTATAATGAATTTAGTGCCTTTATTGCAAGGATAGGAACACTTTCAATAGTTGGCAAATCTCAAGTTTTTGAATATTTGAGATGTCTATGTTCAGATGAGATCACTCACTAAAATTAGAGTGTACAGTATTTCTGCTTAGAAAACTTAGGTTATGCACTGAGGAAGGGAGGAAATGGAAATACAGTTGCTTGGGAAACCTTCTCCAGTGGTTTGAAATTAGGCAGGTACCAGACATGCAGGTAGCAATCAAACAATCAAACCTGTGGGATATCATCATAGATCGTGATTTGCCATGATTTGGATAGCTGCTCTTTTTCTCCTCCTACCCTAGAGAGCAGCTCACAGTTACAGCTGTATGTAGAAGTACCCCCACGCTAATACCAGTCAGACTAAATGTCAGCCTAGTTACTCAGGCTGCTCTATCTCATTCTATATGGTCTGAACACTCTTGATATTAGCATTTGAAATACGATTCTCAATTATCAGCAATCCTCCTACAAAATAGTTATTACTTCAAAGAGAAAAATAAATAAATGGCTAGATAAAGTTATCAAGTCTTGAAGACAATAGTTTTTCATGTGTTTTTTAGAAAGACCTACTATTTCAAAAAATTTTTTAGAACAGTGTTTCCCTTTTTCTGAAGAACCTCACTGAGGTTGTTCTCCAATGTCCGTCTTGATGTAAACATGTAGAAGAGTCTCTTCTCCTCTTAATTAAAATATAAACCTAAGTCAGATGATTCAGTTAAAAGATCAAATGGTTCCTGGCACAGCTCTTCTTCTGTAAATGGTGCGTGTTATTTATTTACATTACATGACTTTTTTTTTTTTCTCAAAAAGGAAATAGAATTATAGTGAGAGAATTGGAAGCCAAACAACGATTCTTAGTCTGGTGGGTGAAAGCTGATAATTCAGAGGACGCATATAAAGAGCAATCTGGGAGATTATGCTTGTATTAGAAAACCAAGGCAAAAAAGAAGGCATGAAAATCCTTATAGGACAAAGATACACAAGAAGAAGAAAACGAAATACATGAGCTGAATAAAGAAAGGGAGCTAGCAACTTGCTTTACACGGCAATTACTCACAAAATACAAAACATTAGTATTACCAAGACTGAACCCCCTCATGGACTGAGGGAGGAACAAAGAACAATAGGTGACTCAGAGAGAAGCAAAAGAGTAAAGAAATATTAACTGAATATAGACACTCTAGATATCAAAGGCACTCTCTGTCTTCAATCTGCATTTGTGCACACTGCATGGGTGAAAAGGCAATGTAGCTCTATCCCAAGGCACGCATCCTCTTGGCAGAGCATAATGATGCTAACACCACGTCTCTCAGCACTCTTCACGTTCTCCCAGCAAGTTAGACACATCCTAGAGAACATTTGTCTTTTGGGATCTTACACTTACTGAAACATTTATCAATCAACATGGGAATATCCATCTAGCCTCTGCAGATGGCTCAGGGTCTTCATAATTAGTCCTTAATATAACACCTGCTGAGGTTTTCCACCAATGCAATTTACCATTATCACCCAGACTATAAGCTTCCTTTTTCCATAAGGCAAATACCTACAGATTCTCTGTCAGCTAAAATCTCTAAGGAAACTGCCTGTGCACACACTTTCTTTGAGAAGCGACTCCCAGAGTTTCCGTTTCAAAACTTCTCTGAGGCACCTAACAGCTGTTCCTCTATTCTTCACTGGGGGGAGGTCTCTAGCTGGAAAGTACTTGACCCCAGTCTTCAGCTTGGCTGCCGCTCCTCCAAGCAATCATCCATCTCTTTAAGTAGCAACATCATACAGTAGTGGAAAGAAGGTGAGAGAAAGGTCCTATTACAGCCCAGACAGTAGAACTCAAGAATGATACTGATCATCATATGCAATCAAGCTTCCTTTACCCTGAAATTTTAAAGAGACCAGCAAGAGGAAAAGCAGACTTAGAATAAAGAAGTGCTGTATCATCCCAAAGTGGCTTGCTGAAGTTGTCCTTCTTGATCCCAAACTACAAAGGCAACATAATAACAGCAAAGAAAATGTATCACTCTGACATAAGGCTTGGCAAAACAATCTGGAGGAAGTCCAGGAATGATGAATGGGCTTGAACAGTCAGAGATGCATCATCATGAAGAGATTGAGCTGCACAGACAAAAAACTCTAGGGAAGTGCCTGCCACTGATCCAGTTTCAAAAATACATAAAACTGGGAGATGGAGCACAGACAACACTGAATTTTCTCTTGTTTTTCTTTGTGTCCAATCAAATGGCAATTATACTGCTTTGGAGTCGATGTGTAACGGGACAGGAACAAACTAATGGAGACTTTTCTCCATTACTGAGTTCTCTGCAAAAGCACTCTACATTCAAAAGGGTAATGGGGCTGTATGTGTGTAAACAATATGCCAAGTTATTTTCTATATTGTCTACACTGCCACAGAAAAGGGTTTATGTGGCACTGATGGACATGAGATAGTGGGCGTTGTGATGATGGGCTGACAGTTGAACTAGATGTTTTCCAACCTTAATGATTCTGTGATGCTATGATAATACATTATCAATATTCAGCAATATGACTTCATTCACTAGATGGGAAAAGTTCATAAAATTTCTCCTACACATAATTTAACAAGAGAATTAGATGGGGTTTCCTCCCCCTCTCCTCTACAGACATTAAAGTGAATCATCTCATCTAAAGCATGAAAAGGAAACGGAAACCCACAAAAACTGGTCTTGGTAAGAGAGCAGAGAGCGTCTGCTGCAGCACTGGGCCACATGGCCTCCATTCACTAAGTGAACAGGATATTTGGTGTTTGTAGACAAGGTGAACATGAATCAGCAACGTGTCTATGGGGATGAGAGTCAATGGCATACTGGACTGTGTTAACAAAAGCATTGCCAGCAGGTCAAAGGAATTGCTTATTACCTCTACTCAGCACTTATGAAATCACATCTGGAGCACTGTACTCAGTTTGAGTACAGAACACAAAAGACACTGATAAACAGAAGCAAGTCCAGGAGGAGACTGGAAGACACAAAGGAGAGAATAATAATAGTTTGGGAGGAGGTGGGTGGGGGGAGAGAGAATCTACATTCAGTCTTAACTACCTAATATATAGTAGTGAAAGGACAAGCCAGGTTCTTCTTAAAGGAAAAGGTGAAGAGGTTATGGGTACAAGCTGTAGCCAGGGAAATTCTGATCAGATACTAGCAAAGCTTCTTCACAGTGAGAATGGTTCTGGAGCTGGTGCCAAATAAGTCAAATATCTCTTGTGAACACAGGCTCACAGCACGTTGCAGGTGATAATAGTAGTTTCTGTTCCTGGTGTGGGGAAGCATCTAGCTGAGCTTCAGGCACGACTTCTCTATGGAGTTACCTTCAATCCACTAGTTAAAAACAGCTCATTTCTGTGTGTGTCAGCAGCTCCATGCTGGCTGCTTTTGTTGCAGTGCTTGCTGCAGAAACTCTGTTGGGAGCTGCACTTCTGGGTCAGGATGTGGGAGCATGTGGGCTGCTGATGTGTGACTGAATGGAGGAGAGGCATGAAATCTGTGGATGCAGCAGGTTCACATACAGAGCTGAGAAGCCAGTCTGTAGGAGTGAAGAAACGCTGTAGAAGGCTATAAAAGAAGGCTGTCTATTACTGTGCGTATGTGCTTTTTTGTCCTGGAAGGAGTCAAACACCCAGCAACTTAGTGTCTCACAAATAAAATTTGAAAATCTCATGTATTTCAACCACCTATGGTGGTGAAAGGGGAAGAAGAGAGTATATTTATGTTACTGTGAAGATCAGAGAATCTGAAGAGTATTTGGTAAATATCAGGAAAAAATGTCTTTATCAATAGTACCAAGGCCATCTAAGATAGTGCTTCTTTTCATGTAAATCTTTTCCACAAATTAACAGCTCTTGACATTAGTGCCAGTTTGGTGATAAATGTCAGATCAAATCATAGACATATGACACGTTAGCATTATGTTTAAGTTTTCAGAAAGTAAAGAGCAAGTCTGAGTTTTCAATACATACCAGAACAAGGAGATTCAATAGCTGTAAGCATATGATCAGCAGTCTCTATGCTGGCAGTTTTAATTAGAGATAAAAAAGAAAATTGAAAGGAAGAGATCTTGTAGCAGAGTCTCGGAGGTTTTACACAGTATCTGAAGGAACCTTAAATAGGAAAGAAGTAATAATCAGAAGAAAGTACTTATCAAAGAGGAAATAACTTTTGCTAGCTCTTAAGAATGGATGATAGATTCTCCCCTAACTCAGATAAGCTTGTTGCTATGAACAGTGCCAGAGACCTTGCAGCTTTTATATGTATAGTGTGATGTTTTCCAAAAAGAGGGAAAACCTCACAATGTGACTAGCTCACAATACAACTAGGGCATAGGATTTACCTGTCTGTAAGCAATTAGGATAACTTATGGAAAAGTACATGCTGAATGTACATCTGCCAAAGCTGATTAGGGAGCTTTCTCTGCCAAACAGTCTGGGGGACCTGGAACAACTTTGACTCCTTAAGATCACAGAACATGATATATAGCTGGCAAGAATGTGGTGGGATACAAAAACAAATTTTAAAAGATAATGAAACGTAAAAGGCATTGGAGAAGGAAATCTATGAGGAGCACGGATAGTCAGCCCACAAATCAGTAAGAGCAGGAAACAGAAAGTTGGGCAGAACACATAAGGAAGTAGGATAAGGAAGGAGCATACCTGGCCTCATTGCTAAATTCTTCTGCACTTTGCAAATATCTCTTTCTATCAGTACATAGTCTTCAGAAATCCTCTCAGCCCATGTGAAATTTGATTGGGCAATGTACCAACAGCGCAAACATATTCACAGACAATGCCAAAATATTCTCACTTGGGCAGCTCAAGTACATGAGTTAGGTTATTAAAGTGTGATGAGTTCTGCCCTGAAGAAGGAAGGTTAAAAGTTCAGAAGAAAAAGATATAAAAACTGAAAGATGATAATCAGACTGCTGAGAATAATTCACTTCACAGAGGACTTTATTGCTTACCTACGACTGAAAGAAAGTTTAATCACCCAAGTAATCACCCAGCTCCAGCCACAGACTTTATGCCTGTTGGCCTTGTATAAAAAACAGATAGAAATGAGACTGTAGGTCCCAGCTGGAATAGGATAGAAGTACTGTCTCCTTTCTATCAGTAGTCCAGCTGTCAACACACTGAACACTGCAGTATTTTACTTTTCACAGTTCTGAGTGACATAGCTGCAGGTGAGTCATCTCATCTTCACACCCCTGGTTTTCTTCTCCTCTGACAAATACTTTTACTTTCTGGCTTTCCCCCCTGTAAGCCATCCCTATAAGCCAACGCAGTCCCTATGAGAACAACAGCCTTCAGAACTGAAATTTTTCATGCTGAGAATTCCACCACTACTGAACTCATGGAGGGAATATTTAGAAAAAAAATGTTTTTTCCACAGTAAAATTATTCAATACTGATTCTATTCAATACCTTTATTATCACTGAGCCTAGGGCATAGATCTGAAAGTTGGCCCTGATTCTTGAGCAATTCTCTTCTGTCCTGTTTACGGTGTTGCGTTTTATGCGGGTAACTGTATGCAAAGTTCCAAACAGAGAATATATGAACCAGGTATGGCATAAAATTAATAAAAATACTGAATTTTTAAATTAAAGTTGCATTTTAAAGCCCGGATTAAACAAGGCAATCATTGTAAGGGGCAATTTTGGACTTAATGAATAAGTTGCTTTAACATATAAGAACCAGTTCAGATGCTTAAATTTAATATCTTGATCATGGAAATCAGAGAAAAGTTACCTCTGAAGAAAAACAAGACAAAATCTATTTTTCCCCGTGGTGTTTCCTAAGCACCAGAACACTGACCACCAACTTGTAAATTCTATTGTATGCTGTAATTCCTAAGTACCTCTCAGAGTTTATCCTTCATATATCTGAGCCAAAAACTGGGGAGGGGAGATTTCTAGAAGTAACAGGGCACCAAACGACATCTCCATGATAACATGAAGATTTGTCCAATACATTTTTTTCAAGAACAACTAACCAGGTTGGAAGTTTGGCTCTTATTATCTACGAAAAACAAAGGTGCCAAAATGATTAATTGGGTATTTGCATCAGTTCAGGTGAAGAGCATACAAATACAGATCTTGCAGAACAAGTAGGCAAGATTAAGAAGAAATACGATTAACTCACTGTTTAATAGATGAAGAAGATTTGACACAAATCTCTCAGAATCACTTGATTTTTGTGTGTTTTCAGGTTTTACCTTAACTTGTCCAAGCTCAACAAAATGTCTGGTAGTTTGGACAATGAATCCAAAACAAACGAGTCCATTCTGTTGTTTTAGCTGCACGATCTTCTAAACAAGATCCACAACACTCAGATCATTAAAAGAAAAATCCAAACAATACTGCTGCTGTATTTAGCAGTCCTGTGTAGCTTACTGTCAGTCAAAAATGATAACAAATGATAGAGAGGCAAACCAGATTTATTTTTAAATCTTTTGAGAATGACTAAGTTACATTAGATTATTCTCCACCCACCCCACCCCAAAAAAGCTACATTCTTCTTTCTCCATAGTAAATTCTGTAGAAACTGCTTTGAAGTGTTTTCGTTAAATTTATCCGATTCTCTGATGCCCTTTTTTTAAGGCAGTGAAGTTTCTGTTTTTGTTTTTTTTTTGCTCTTACAGTACAGTACAGCAGTACTGCCGTATACATACATTGATAAAATTTATCTAGGCTTTCTTTCATCATTGTTCATGGTGGTTTTCATACTAATAATTCTTAGCGTCTTTGTTCAAAACAGGAAGATATCTGCAATCTCTTATTTTAATTTGTGTCTATCACACAAAGTCAATGGGAGCTACCTCTTCCCAATAAAAACTTTATTTGCCTGCATTCAATCCACTAGTGATGCTATTGAACATTCTAAAAGCATTACCAGTGCTTTTTTATATACTATGAAGAGAAGAAACCAACAGGTCAAATCCTCACCCAGTGATCATTGAAGGAAACAAAGATTCCCATCAAACATAGTGAAATATGGCAGAGATGAAGGTGGTATGCTAAAGTAATTGTCCTCACTTTGTCCACGTTACTTGTGAGTACTCTCTCTGACTAGCTCAGCTGCTGTTGGAGTGCTGCTTTCTACACGGATGTCACCATTTCTGAAAAGCTTTCACATACTCCTTGAGACACAGCTCTAGTGTAGATAGTCTCTCATTGGGATATTCCCTAGATATGCTGTTTTTCCAAGTGAGGAGAGTAGGTGACTTCCCCTTTGTTTGCTTTGGGACAGCAATCATCTACATTGAGCACCTAGCACCTGTGCAAAATAACATTATGCAGACTAAGTGGGTTGCAGCAAATCCACGTGATTGTTTCTGCTGTTCTGGACACCTCAAAATGCACAGGCTTTTTTAGTACCTTCTTCTTATTATAAACCAACAGCATGAATGATATCTTCCTTTTAATTTTACTTGATTCTATTATGTTTGGCCTGTTACTTCCATCTATGGACAAAAGAGTTGGCCTCTTTCCTCCTGTAAATTGTTATAATGTTTCCTTCACCTTTTCTTTCATTCTCAAACATGCCAGCTTGTAGTTTACACTTGCTTAAGTTTTTTTTGTTCAACAGTGATTGCCTCAGAGCATTCACGGCAGGATCTGTATTTGCTGAGATTTCAGTGATGCCATTTTGCAGGATACAAAGTTCAAGAAAAATCAGGTAAATGTTCTAAAAATGTCTTCCAAAAACAAACTCTAACTAGCTAGCTTTGAAGACTGGAGGCCTTTCTGTACCATGCCTTTTGTTGGCACACCTGATAGAAAACTAAGTTTTGTGTTTTCATCCTTGCATATCCCAGCTGCATGAAATAGGTATGTCCTATATCCTGTTAGTCTTGCTGATACCAGTAATGTTCATGTTTCAGAATTGGCCTGATTAGTTGTTATCTCACTTTACTTGTGCCCCACTTTGGTACCTCTTCTGCAGTCGTAAAAGGAATTCCATATACTTTGTCACTGTTGTTTTCCTTATTGTAAATTGGGATAGAAAGGCAACAGTATCATCACTGATGAGATTCTATCCCTTGAACTGTTCACCAGCTATACACACTCTGTATCTTGTGTCTTTCATATCATGTCACATACCTCGCATAATTGCGAGGTGTATCTGCAAAGGAGTGAAAATCATTTTACAATTCATACATGTTTTCTTATGTGCAAGACTTTCCTGTTGTGGTGCATGAGGCAATCCACATCTACCATAAGCCTTTTTTCTCTATGCCAGTACATACTTTTTACTGTCTAAGAAAGGATATGCTGGCACTTGTTTTGTTATCCCTTTCTTGATGGTGCACATGGTTGCTAGTTATATTCTCCTTTCTATTACCTTTACATTGTGATAGTACTATGGAGTACCATAAACTGCATTCTAAAATGGCATTGACAAGATTTTTTTTCTCTTTTGTGTAGATTTTCTTAGTTCCTTTGTACTATCAATAGTTTTTTGTCCAACAATTTCAACTGTCCAAGTCCAAGCTTTTATAAACTGTAGCCAAAAACAACCAGTCAATTTTTTCCTACATGCTAGGCTTTTTCTTTCCCTCTGGAAAACAATAGGCTTTAAGTACTTCAAACACCTTGATCAGTTCCTCCTATCTGCTTCTGCGTATATTGCAAGAGAAAATTGCTTGCCCGTCCTTAGATATTTTCCCACCTCATTTTCTGTGAAGATCGATTCTCATAATTGCTTCATCTTTGTTCAGTTCTCAAAGTCTGATTTGCTTCATCTTCTGCTAAAGGGACATTCTTTTGACATTCTCTTGATTAGAACAGTTTATAAGAAATGAAGACTCATCAAGGATGGGGTAAAATAATCAGATATTTCATATGCACTTGCACTCAGCTATCGAGCTCACAGGGAGTAGAGAAAGGGCATGAAGAAAGAAGCACCTTAGAAATACTTTGTGAGGCTTTCTTAAAGAACTTTCACTATATAGCTGACTGTAACAATTCAGTTTGATGCAGATCTGCTATTTCAAGCTCACTAACATTCAAATTTCTTCCCATTTTCCCTTCTCCTTCTCCTCTCATCATGAATGGCAGCATCATCTTCCTACTCACCAGGCATAAGCAGTACACCATATTTCCTTGTCCTTTCTCCTAGACTACCTTATATCTTGGCTGTGTTTAAATCTTATCACTCCTTCCTCCACAACTTTGCAAAGACTTGTTTTGCCTGAGAGACTGCCAAAGTGTTTGTGGATGGGCTGATAATCATGTTGCTTGACTACTGTCATCTTCACTTTTCCAGCCCTTTTGCCTCCAGCCCTTTTGTCTCTCAATTCTATGCCAAACTCTATTGCTATTTTCTACTTTGCTTTTTGCTCATGTCTCCAGCTCCACCTTGCTTTCTTTCACCATCTTACTACTTCAAATGTAAGCTTATTCCTTAATGCTTTAAAGACTGCCAAAATGTAACATTATAATGATAATCAGATCTCTTTCAGAACAAAACAACTCCATGCCTTGTTGTTCTGCAAACAAACATCCCTGCAAATAACACCTGATCTGTTATGATCGATATGTGACATGATATGAAAATCCTTATTAAAATCCAGGAAAACTTCATCAGAGCTTTCTTCAGATTCTTTAAGTCTTTTCTTCTCCAGGTCTTCTGGGTAATAATGAGTATTTTGGAGTGTGAACTAAGACCTCTCCGTAGCATGCAGAATGATGTGGAAGAAACTGTATCTCCTCCATCAAAGAAGCCAGTAAACAGAAGGCAGGCAGGAAAGAAAATAGGAAAGACAGCTGAGTGATAACAGCTTTAAACCAGCTTCCAGGTGAATTGCATTCTGACCTGACTCCACTACCGTTTGCTCATGTAATTTTGGAGAAACTCAATTTCATCAGATTTTCCACTTTGGAGAGACAGCCTTTTCCAGCCTTAATGATTCAATGATTCTGGGATTCTATGACAAAAGCCCTGTGCAGCCTGCCACACCCAGCCATGGTGCAGCTGGGCGAGTGGCAGAGGCAGCAGAGTAGCATCAGTGAGATCAGCACTGCCAGGCTTCTGCTGGCCCAGGTCACAGCACTGCACTGAGCAGGCTTTGCTGGGTCTTCTACAAGGGTGAAGTAGAGGCTTGACAAACAGAAGCTGCTATTTATGAGTCTAGAGTTAGTTTCTCTTTGTGCCTAACTTCTCAATGGTAAGAGTAATGCTGTCTCTTCTCATGTTTACTCTCCTGTTTTAACGTAGACTTTGAACTATGACAGAATTTAACAACTTGGACAGGGATGTTTGCCTTTTCTGTCTGACTCTTCTTTTAATGAAAACTCTTGTTCAGGCTTCCTGCACTTACTTGCTAAATAAACAGACCTTCAGACTACATCCCTCAACTTACCTCAACTGACACTGCTCTGAAAGGGCACAGAACTATGGAGGTTTACACACAAGCTGATGAAAGTACCCAACAGGTATTTCTTTAAAACTTTAAATGCAGCTATAACTAGATATCTACTAGATATAGTACATAGTTGTTTTCTACCAAAAACAATGAGAAAAGCTACAAAGGGTTAGTCATGGGGATGCAGAATTTGGGAGACAGAAGTCCATGTGATACAGAAGGACTCAAAAGTGAGATAAGCTTCAAATAACTGGATGGGAGAGAAAACAGACCAGTTTGCTCTGGCTTTTTTTTTTCTGCTTATAAGAATTACTGACCTTCTATTTGAGAAAAGGAAGGTAAACATGTCAGAGTTACCTAGACAGAGGTCTGTGCCATCATTTAGAGCTCAATATCACATTAATGGTTTAGCAGATGGCAGGGAAAGACATTTCAAGCGATGAGTAAGGAAAAGGCAAGAATGACTCTTAAATCAATAATTAAGTTTATAATAATTAAAGTAGACTAACTGGTTAACATTGACAGGCTCTACTCTGTGCAGTCTAGAGATGCTAAAACATTTGGAAAAATGTGAAAAACACAATATAAAAAATTGAAAAATACATGCCTATTTCAGTCTAAAAAATTGTTGTAGTTTTAAGAAGATAAAACTGTTATATATTCAGAAGGAGAACATGTGACTGGCTTCTGTATGATGGATTCCTGCTATACCAGGACTGTAAATGGACAGCCTCTGATTAAATCTGCACACTGTATAACATCATTCATTAGATCTGTACCAATGACAAATCTGACTTTTATCTCATTCTCAGTTTCACTGACAGTGATTTTCCTCAGCCTTTTCCATCCTGATGTCAGGAATCTGGGTCAAAGGCCTTGATCTCTCCATGGGAATGTAGTACAGTAACTCGACAAGGATGTACCCCTTTGACTCCATAGTTCAGAAACAAGTCTTTGTAATCTCCATGTGTTTTCATGGAGATTTATTGGGAGGAATCTGCTGTAGTTAACCTGATTGGGGAAAAGAACACACAAAGAAACATGACGATTTGTTTCTCTTGGTGAATAACAGTTGTTTTGTTTTGTTTTTTCTTTTTCCCTACAAACTGCACTAGGGGGAAACTGTAGGAAATCTTCCTGATGGCTTGAACACTACAAGTCTCCCGTCACCAGAAGCTGGAAATCATGAAACACACAGGCAGATGAAGGCACAGGGAGAAAATTATAATCTTCAAAGCGAATTATCCAGCAGTGAGGGTGAGACAAACAACCAGCCAAAGGGAAAACAGAAAAACCTCAGGCTGAATCAAACATCTTAGTATGACCTGGAAAAGGTGAGGCTGGATATGGAGCTTACCATGTTGAAATGCCAGTACGATGAGAAGCAAAGGAAACGGCAACATGAAGAGAAAATATGTTTTCTCCGGCTGTGGTCATCACCAGCACATGTAAGTCTATTTAAAAAGCAGTGAGGAAGAGTGGGAGTTCCAGATGTGTGCTCAGTACCCAGTGGTTCCAAATGCAATCCTGAAGCATCTTCATGTATCAATAAAAGTTCACTCAGTGCATTCAGCTGGACATCCTTCTCCCTCTAGCCCAACAGAGCTGGAGGAAGCTTCTTTTTACCATCTCACAATCTACAGCTCCAAGATTTACCTAAAGGAGGCAGGTCTCTTCTGCCTTCCTTGCCCAAAATTCTTCCCAGATGCTTTTTGGCTCATTAGTGTCCTCCAACAGGCAGCCTCACTACACAAAAATCTTCCTTCCTTTCCTGTGTTTCCCTTTCCAGCTGCTTACTCTGTGCCACTTCAAAGATACTGCCATACCCTCTGCTGGGAGGAGGAGAGGCCCACAGCTCACTCACTCCTACAGTCTCTCTGGGTTGCTTACATACAAGCAGTCATCTTTCCAGAATACTTTGCTATATCTTTATTATAACTGCATCCCTGGAGTATATAGCTCCAAATTTATTTCCCTGGGGGGGTAACATAAGCAGGGCAGAGCTAAGGTTGGAACTTTTATTACAAAGGCTACATTTATTTTTTTCTGAGGCAAGGGAATACCCACTTAGCCACATCAAAGATGCCCTGTTACCAGACAAATTCAGAAGAAACTGAAGAAGAGACTAGAGGACCAAATCCCGGGCAAGGGAAAACAAGCAGTTGTGATGGTTAATAGACACAAGGACAGCTCATAGGAAAAGAATAATGAGACATGGAGCATGATGTAAAAGAAACAGGCCAGATGGCAGTACAGCTGTAGGGAAATTCAGCTAGCTCTGCAATGAGTCTTCTATTATTCAGACCACTGGCTGTGGATCCAGGCCTCTGACTGCAAAAAAATAAGCTCTGGTTGTCTCAGGAATGTGGCTGTTTGTTAACAATTATCCAATTGAAAGCAAAATGAAGCAGGCGATGTTAAGAAATCTATTATGACACGCCTGATTATGACACACCTGATGAAGAGCCATACAAGAATGTCCACTGTATCTTGTTCTTCCAGTAACACAGATTTAGCAGATACTTCAGAAAGTGGAGTTGTAACTTAAGCATTAGTTAACAACAGCTAATAACTTTATTCTGTACAGGATTCTCCACTTGAGATCTGTTCCAGGAATTCTTTTGAGGTCATGCAATACCTTCTTGGATTACTCAGTATGAAAATAGGAAAATTAATCCATAAAGTACTCTTCTGAAAAAGTTTTAAGATGCAGCAGTAAAGAATCCTTCTTATATCGCATACTTCATAAATGCTTGCAATTTACCAGTGGCAAAGGTTACAAGGAAAAACCTAATCCTAGCTTAATTCAACTCTCATTTGATACAGAATACCTTTTCAGGGATACCAGTGCTCACATGTCAGATTTTAAAACACCTACTAGCTGCCAAATATACTACATGGTAGTGTTCTTAGAATAGTTAGACAGAGCAGCAGTTCAGTTTTGGAGCAGCATGCTGAATAGAAGGTCCAGAAGGTGTGTTAAAAAGAGCATGGACAGCAGGTCAAGGGAGGTGATCCTCCCTCTCCTCTCTGCCCTGATGAGGCCTCATTTAGGATACTGCATCCAGTTCTGAGCTCCCCAGTTCAAAAAAGACAAGGATCTCCTGGAAGGAGTGCAGCAGAGGGCCACAAAGATGATAAAGGGCCTGGAATATCTCCTGTATGAAGAAAGACTGAGTAACCTGAGTCTGTTCAGCCTGGGGAAAAGAAGACCGAAGGGGGAACTGATTAATGTTTATAAATATCTAAAGGGAGATGGGAGGCAAATGGGTGAGGCCAGGCTCTTCTCAGTGGTGCATAGTGATAGCACAAGGAGCAATGGCCTAAAACTTGAACACAGGAAGTTCCATAAAAACACGTGGAAGAATTTCTTTACTGTCAGGGTAATGGAGCACTGGAACAGGTTGTCCAGAGAGGCTGTGGAGTCTCCTTCTATGGAGAATTTCAAGACTTCTCTGGATGCCTGCCTGTGCGACCTATTGTAGGGTACCTGCTTTAGCAGGAGGGTTGGACTCCATGATCTCTTGAGGTCCCTTCCAACCTCTACAATTCTGTGATTCTGTGAAGTCTCTTCTGGGTGACTGGGCTAAGAACAAGTTTCTAAAGACATTAAAAAAAAAAAGTAGCAGCAATGACCTCAAGAGATTTTACTTATAAGTTCTTGGAAATTGCATTTTACTTAACTTATCATCTCGAATTTAAAAAAATATTCTTCAGCTGATTTAGAAATGCCCATAATATTGCTGTTCCTGTCCATGCTAGCAAAAGAAAAAAATAGCTTCAAGAAAGACAGAAAGTGGTGCTAGAATATTCAGATATACAGAGAACTTGTAGTGTATACCACCAAACTCTAGCTGAATGGTTTCCCTTAACTGAGCAGTGCCATTAGTTGGCAATTCATTGGCACTCTCCCATACATTTCTATTGGTTCTCAGTGTACCATAGCAACCATTTGTGTCGAATGTCCTTACCACATTCATGGCTGCAATTCAGATGGGAGGCCACAGAATCATAGAATCACAGAATGGCCTGGGTTGGAAGGGACCTCAAGGATCGTGAATCTCCAACCCCTCCCTGCCACAGGTAGAGCCACCAACCTCCACATTTGATACTAGACCAGGCTGCCCAGGGCCCCATGCAATCTGGCCTTGAACACCTCCAGGGACGGGGCATCCATAACCTCTTTGGGCAGCCTGTTCCAGCACCTCACCACTCTCATAGTAAAGAACTTCCCCCTGACATCCAACCTAAATCTTCCCCCCTTCAACTTAAAACCCTTTCCCCTTGTCCTGCTGTTACCTACCCTTTCAAAGAGTTGACTCCCCTCCTGTTTATAGGCTCCCTTTAGGTACTGAAAGGCTGCAATTAGGTCCCCCCGCAGCCTTCTTTTCTCCAGGCTGAACAAGCCCAGCTCCCTCAGCCTGTCTTCGTATGGGAGGTTCTCCAGCCCCCTGATCATCTTTGTGGCCCTCCTCTGGACCCTTTCCAACAGCTCTCTGTCTTTCTTGTATTGGGGGCTCCAGACCTGGACACAGCACTCCAAATGGGGCCAACAGGTCAACAGCGTACCACTGTATGAGCAGTGCTAGGGTGGGCAGAACAAGTATATATAATGTACTCTTAGATTTCTCTACCTCTTCAATATATAATCTATTTTTACTCCATTTTTCCTACAGTCTGTTGAAATATTACAGGACATGCATGTGCCCCAAGACCAGATTGGTTTGCTTTTGTACTGTTTCATCTTCACATCTTCACATGCCTTATCAAGATAGCAAAAGAGCTGCTGTTCTTTTTTTGTTGAGAAGGATCAGCTGTTCATTCTTGCGCTAGCTATGTTACATTTAATTAAAAATCTCTGGAACTATATGCTTGTTATTAGTTGTTCCTTTCCAATATCAGCCTTCAGTGAAATTCCTGACTGTAATCCAGTGTTCACACCTGAGAATGAAAAGGACCTTACAAGAGGGATCCATCATGTGATATGAGCTACTGTTTATTTCTGGTATTTCACTTTTGGAGAACCCATCTCATCCTCCTGATGCTCTTATCAGCACTGTAAAATATTTCATAGATAATAAACTACATCCTTTATCAAAAATATCATTTAACTGAGTATGGCTAGAGTAAATAAACCGAAGATGTATTACAAGATTTGATTAACCTCTTGGGAGGTAAAAAACTGTCTTCTCCAACACTATGTGCAATGCCATCCTAAATATCACAAGCAAGAGGATCTGACCTTCCCATGGGATATTATTCTAGAATATTACAGATATTATCAGGAATATCAGACATTGTACATCTCCCTCATCTGGCTCTCATGCCTTCTTTTCCAGCTATTACCCTTAAAGTAAGCCACCACCAAGAAAATAAGAGACTTTTAACAACTAGTGACATGAACTTGTGCTGTGCTTACTTCAGACAATGCTGACCAGATTGATTACGATTAAAGGGATTTCTGTCAAACTTGATTTTGGATGATTGCTAAGCAAGCAATTGCTAAGTAAAACAAGCAGAGAAAGAGAAATAAATAGATCCAGGGAATGAGAAATAGAACAAGGAATAAAACACTAAGAAATATCTATTTAAAGGATGACTGAAATTCCCAAGTAAAGCCCTAATGCAGTGGGATCAACCCAACACAGCAAGAGGTTGCTCTGGGAGTCCAATCAGCTCACTGACACTCTTCTTAAAGCCAGCTTAAGGGTACAAACAGGATGACAGAACACAGTTGCCTGCAAGAGGTAAGGATAAGACTTAGGAAGTCAGTTTTGGTCTCATCTTTCTAGTTCAGTCTGCATCAGACAAAATCCCCAGCATGACCCTAAAAACCATTTAGAAAGTGTATATTCACTGCTTTCCAAAGTAATACTCATTAAAAAAAAAAAAAAAAAAAAACCAACAACAAAAAAAACCCTCTATGAGCCTGAGCTTGGTACCATTGTAAACCTATTTAGATTATGCTATCTTCAACTTTGGCTCAAAATGAGCAAGCAAAAGAAGAAACATATGTCAAAACCTCATTCCACACTCTTTAACTCAATTTGGTAAATAAGACTAGCCATAAATCCTCAAAATGTTCTCAACTGATTGTTCTTTTATTATACTTTATTGCCTGCGCAGGTCTGGGTTATCAGCTAGGCTCAAACTAATAAAGAACTTCTACAGCAGTTAGACTGTGAATTAGGAGTGTCATGCTTGATTTAGAGTTTGATGCAGACAAAATGGATTTTACATCTGCATTACTGGCTGGGTGTTTTTGCTCTGCAGCTAAGTTGGCATTCTTCACTTCAGGAAGAAGCAAGAAAGTTCCTGCCATGCTGCAGTTCCAGTCAACTAATTTGCTACTGCAAGGCAAAAGCAAGACACCACTGCTGAAGCTTATCATCCCTTTGCACCTTCAGCTGCCTCTGTCACTCCCCTTCTGGGAGTTTTTGTGGCTTCTAACGTCTCTACAATCTCTGTTTCCAGCTTCCCTGTGACCTTTTGGTTCATTCAGTTGCTGTCTACTGAAGACTCTCTCCTGGGGATAGATAAGTGAGGATAAAGATGAGTACATTACAATCCACAGATCTCTTAAAATCCTAGAGGAAAGAAGAATGTTAGGCATGGTTTCCTTGACAATCTCTGGTGTCCCCGCACAGGTTAATTAGGGCTTTTTTTGGAGGAAAAACATAAACCTACAACCCAACTGTTTGCTGCATGGAGAAAAAAACAATGATTTCAACAGAAGACCAGATAGTAGATACCCAATTATGCTGGAGATCTGGTTCCTGAAGGGATTTTTTTTTACTAGGCAGGAGAAGAAACTCTAGATGATCAAGAAAACCATGCATGGCAGAAAGATGCTACCAGCTGTTGGCATGGACTATAGCCTTAGCTTCATCTTAATCCTTTTTCATGAATCATAGAATCGTTGGAGTTGGAAGGGACCCTTAAAGGCTATCTAGTCCAAATCCTTTGTGCTGAACAGGGACACCTACAGCTGGATCACGTTGCTCAGAGCCCTGTCCAGCCTGACCTTGAATGTCTCCAGGGGCATCCATCACCTCTCTGGGCAGCCTGTGACAGTGCCTCACCACCCTTACTGTAAAAAACTTCTTCCTTATACCAAATCTTAATTGCTCTTCTTTTAGTTTGAAACCATTTCCCTGTGTCCTATCACAACAGACGCTGCCAAAGAGTCTGTCCCGTTCTTTTCTACAGCCCCCTTTTAGATACTGAAAGGCCACTCTCAGTTCTCCCTGGAGCCTTCTCGTCTCCAGGCTGAACAGCTCCTGCTCTCTCAGCCTGTCCTTGTAGGGGAGGTGTCCCATCCTACTCACGGAACATCAGGGTTTTTGTCTTGTCACCTAATTGAAAAAAATAAATTAAAAAAATACTACTCTTACACAGAAACAGTGATTAGTGTTACTTCATGAAAAGTTTCATAGAAGCATATGCTTTTCACTGTGGATAACAACTGCATTATTATCTACAACTATAAACACCAATATCAATTTTTGCAGTCCAATCCTGTGACTTCTCTGTAAATTGCAGCTGATGCACAACCAATGCTGGGATAAAGGATAGATAGATTGCACTGGGTAGCACGTAGCAGCAAAGATTCTTTCTTTCAAGACTGCAAACATTTGAAGACACAGGAAAGACATTGAAAAAAAGCCTATAAATTTTGCCATAATAGAAAGACAGATTTGTTTCTTACAAGATCTGCCTGTTAACAGACAAATGCCTTAGCTTCTGTATGGTGAGGAACTATACAGAGTGGTACAGAGCCTGATTCACTTCTCTTTGCAGAGTACGTGATTGAGGGGATCCAACCAGACTTAAGCATGCAGATTTTTATAACCACCCTGAAAACTGAGATATTAACTGACTGAAAGTGAAACTCAGAACATATTGATATTATTGCTACTGTGGGGAAAAAAAAAAAAGAAAAAGAAAAGAAGAAAAAAAAGAAACCACCAGAATGAATCGATTTAGTCTCTCCAAACAGGTCTTCCCAGAGACCCTTTATTATCATAACCCTGAAGTTCTGCTGAACTGTGCCAGTTATAGGATTCTCTCCCAAACACAGATCACTGTACAGACATTTAGAGCTCAGAGACAGCTAGCTGCCAATATCCATTCATTCAAGGCCAAACTTAGATGCTGCAATAAAAAGCAGAAGCAGGATGAGGGTTAGACACGGGTCATTCTGCACTTTCTTATATTCAAATCTTGAGAGCAGGAAGGATCCTGTCTGGCCTCTGGCATGACTCAGAATATTTTCTAGCTGCTCAATATTAGAGCCTGCTTCACTGAGTCAGTGGCTTTTGTGGAATTGTCTCCTGTCCTGCTCCCTGACTCTGAGATCAATTTGTTGTAGCTGCAGAGTGATGGTCACTGAAGCAGACCCAAATGTCAGGCTCTACACTTTGCAGTAAGGATTCCTTTCAGGACAGGAAACCAGCTTGCTGCTTCTTCGTTGTTAGTTTACTTTCCTGGACGCTGTCATGAAATAGATGGCAGCTGCTGGCACGTGTAGTGGAAGTACGAGTAGTAGAGGAGTGGATGAAGGAGGATAAAGGAGAGGGCAAACTAGAAGGAGCAGTGCCATGAAGACAGGAAAGAAAGAGCCGAGCACAAGGAAAGCCGAGGGCAAAGCCGGGACAGTCCACACGTGCCCTGAAAGCGGAGGGGAAGACTGCAGGCAGGCAGAAGGAGGCGGGGCAGCCGGCGGGCCCCTCGGCCCGACTCAGTCACGCAGCCGGAGGTGCCGGAGGGGCAACCGTACGTCCCGAGGCGGCCCTGCCGACGTGACCCGCGGGGCGGCGCGGCGCCGCGGGGAGCCCCACTACGTGCGGCCGTGACCGCCGCTTCCTGGGGCCGCCACCCCGCCCCCCGGCCTACGTGAGCGCCGGCAGCCGCCCGGCCTCGGTCGCTCTCCGTCCGAGGGATTTGGGGCCGGGCCTGGGGGCGAGAGGGGAGCGGCGGAGTACGGGTATGATGTACAGCCGGCATCCGTGAGGAGCCGGGCGTCGCGTAGGAGGAAAGGGAAGCCTGCTGAGAGTGATAATAGAAACGGGATGGGTACGAATATACTCGCTTAGGGATGAGTAAGCGCGATTTGCGCTCTCAGCTGGGGCATCGTCAGTCTGGAAGAGACTGAGAAGGACGGATCCAAGCTATGCGCTGCAGAGAACTACGGAAACCACGGGTGTATGCCATTCATGAGACCGCAGCTGAGGTTCTGGTTTAATCCTGCGATTTCTGGTCCCTCACATGCAGGTGAACTGCGAATAGCACAACTGCAGAGAAGGCTTAAAAGGGAGATGAGGAGAATGGGCAACCTGTAATGAGAAAGAACAGAGAAAAACCTGGCTAACCCGACTTTGCAAAACAAAGGCCGGGGAGCAGATAGGATCGCTTTGCAGAAACACCTCGAGTGACTTAAGTCTGGGAAAGGACAAGAGCTAAAGGCGAAGTGTTTGCACAAAAACAGTGAAGGTGTAAATGGGTCACAAATATGTTTTGGCTGAAAATTTGGAGATTTTTTTTTCTTTCCCGTAGAGAATGGGAGTCTCTAATAGCCTTTCTGTGGAACTCGGAGAAGAAACAATCCTGATTACATAACTAGCTACGGGTTTGTCATTTTGTGACGGAAATTATCTGTATATGTGCAGTAGCAGTGGAACTGGACTGAAGCAGGACGTCCTTCCAATTCTGCTTTCTTAAGTGGGCCGGCAGCATCTAGATACCGTGCTGATAAAGCATGCAAGTAAAAAAGTACATAAATAGTAACGTTTCCAATGTGCTTATCCAGGGATCTCCAATGGCTGTGCAAATGTGAATGCCAGATACACATCTATCACTCAGGCAAAAATACGGGCAAGTACTATTAGCTTCATGTAGAGCTGGGGACACTGAAGTGTAGAGAAGCGGTGTATCTGTCATAGCTCCATGCCAAGTGTTTTATTTTCAGTGATGGCAAAGCTTCAAGCTCTGCTGGGGTGAGCTAGTGGTAAACTGAAGCTCTGGAGTGCAGATGACCATGTAGACATCTTTCCTAGAGCAGCAAGAAGGAGCTCTGGTACCTGCTTCTTACTCCATTTCTTAAGACTGGAGATCCCAGATGGAGGTTTTGGGGAGTGTTCTATGTTGCACTGTACTACAGGTTTTCTAAATACCCTGCGGATAAAAGGAAATGATCAGAAGTAGCTATGCCAATTAGAACAGCCTTGAAACAGCTCTATATTTCACCTGAGGACATCAGAGCAGTGGAAGAGTTCTCCCAAAGTGAAAGAATAGTGTGACTGAAAAATAGTCCATGTGAATAAGTGGCAGAACAGAAAGAAACCATAGTAACCCTAAATTCTCTTCTAACCATGGTGAATGCAAATCTTCATTTACATTTAGCCACCAGCAAAAAGAATGAAAAATGTTGCTTTGCATCGGCCCTCACATAGAAGGCTGACAAAACTCTGTGGAAGACTTAAGAAAGTATCAAGACTAAAGTGTTAGTCTACCTGTGTGGCCACATACCTCATAAAAAAACATAGTTTTCAGAATCATAGAATCATAGAATCTCCACGGTTGGAGCAGACCCCAAGATGATCCAGCCCACCCATCCACCTACCACCACATTTCCCCACTAAACCGTGTCCCTTAGTACAACAGGTAAATGTTTCTTGATCACAGTGCTCATCTGCAGTGTGGAAAAAGATGATGCCTGTACCTGTTCTCAGAGCTTCCTTTACGTTCCATACCCCAACACTATAGCCTCAAGCAAAGCTAAGACATACATGAACTTTCTTACTTAGAAACCATCACTCTCCCATTATATCTGAGAGCATCCTATACTTTGTACTTTGTCACATATTTAAGGCACATCGGCAGTTAAGGACTTGATGATACCTGTGAGTCCCTTTCAACTCAGAATACTCTATGATTCTATGATAAGCACATACATTAGGCCCATTTAGGCATTTTGGAACAGAATTTCCCCATGTTTCTAGGCAGTAATCATTTAGCTCTGTATCAAATAATTCTGTAAACTCATGTGAGGTCAAAGCTTGTCTTAATTACCTAAAAATGACAGGTGCAAAAATCTCTTTATTTGGAATTTATGAATGCTGGATAAGGTTATAAAATGGCTGCATCGTGGAAAGGCTCGGGATACAGAGAATCTGCAGTTTGCTGCCACAGCTGGTCACATAACTTCCTGAAAACGGAAAAAAATCTAAATGAGTCACAGACATTAACAGTCTTCCTTTTAAACAGGACTGTCATAGAAGATATGTATGGCTGCACCCAGTGGTCTGTAAGAGCTGGGGTGAGTCGTGGAAAAATCCCAGTAAAAGAGAAGGAACAAAGAGCAGGAAGTGGCTTTTGAAAACACGGATGTTAAGCGTTCAGGAGATTCAAAGAAGCATACTTTGACTGAGGGAAGTCTTTTGCTATTGTAGAGAGCTGTAATAGAAATGCTAAGACTGGTATGAATAGGAATTGTCTGGCTGTGGAAGTACCAGAAGGGGCACAAGGTAGGATAGAACTATGGGAATGGCAAGTGTTGTTGATATTTAGATTAACAAATTGCACATGTATGTGCAACTTCTCAGGACAACCATGCTGAGAGAACAAAGAGCAGCAAATCCTGATTACTCATTGAGGTGGGACAGAGTGAAGAGATTGGTCAGCATCAGCACCAAAAGAGTACAGAGAGAGAAAACCCAGCTCATGATCACCACTCTGTAAAGAGCTCAGACGTGAGGAGGACTCAGTAGCTGATGTCCTCTGCATCATTTCAAGGAATGTCCACATACTGGACAGACTACTACAGTGTGCTTGCACACATGGGGCAGTGCCTGACTGCTCAGCAGGCTGCTTGGACATGCACATCCTGGTGCTTGTATGGGCTGTCGGTGTGGAATTGTGAATGAATGACATCTGTTTTATTTCATGTTTTGATTTTACAATAAAATCGCCCTTCTCTCCTATAAGCTCTGGCATTGAGATGCCACACTGTTAATACAGGGTTGCAAAATCTCCTACACTGAGTCTTTCTGATAACTGGGACATGGGTTTATGGTTTTAAGTGAGCTCTCCAATTAAATTTTGTGTATTTGTTTGACTTCACAGAGTGGTTTAAATTTAAATAATTTAAAAGTGGAAGTTTGATCATTAATTTCTTTTACAGCTACTGCTTTAGAGGACTTAAGCAATCTCCATGGGCAATGCCAAGTACTGTAACTATCCAGTCGGGTAGTAAGAATGAACCCAAATTGAGTTGTTCAGCCTGTGTAATTTTATGAAAGTCAAAAATGATCTGTGGCCACCAAAATCCTGAGAATAAAGTTTGTTGAGATTACAGACTTGTTAAATACAAAAGAAAATTAAAGTGTGGTCTGTGCATCAGTGTGGTTGGAAGTAATGACAGAGAATTACTCACAGATCATCAGTGTGGGTTTGTCCATTTGGGACACTGGAGTGGGTGTTGAAGGCAATATGCCTATCAAGTGAAAATTTGGGGTTTTTTTAGTATTGCACAGGAAATTGATATACTAGCAGAAATAAAAGAGCCTGTTGTCACTCTTGGTTAGAGGATTAATGTCATATGTGTGTGTGTATACGAACATATATGTACCTACACATATATGCATGCCTTGTCTTTTTAATCCATCACAAAATACACTTGGTTATTATACTATAGTCTTCGATGTTACAATGGATTTAGAAAGAGTTCTGATATATACTATCTCAAACTCTCCTTACACCCTCCCATCTCTGCTGGATGTCATATTTGTTCACATGCGTATTAATTACACAGACTTGAGGATAATAGCACCTCAGCTTGAGCATTGCTTTTTCCACTAGCTCCTTTAATTGTGTCTAGATAAGTCATCTACACCAAAGTTTCAAAATCATCCACCTAACATTGGTATCACCAATGTTCTGATACCCCTTTAAGACTTTTGATCCAAAATAACGAATTCGAATTCATCTTAGCCCAATCAGAGCTTTGTTATTGGCAGCAAGCTCATTTTTATGCTGCAGAAGAGCTTGGTCACATGAATCAATTGCATGTTTTCATATCAGAGAGTATATATGTAAGAGAGCCAATGTGCATCAGGATGAAAATCAGAAAATCTAAACCTAGCTGTCAAGATTAAAGTAATTATTTTGCTGAGACTCGTTTGTAAGATGCAACTGTTAAGGGCAGTGCTGCTTGGGTGCCGAGATACGGACCTTTTCCCAGAAGAAACATATACTCTGCCAGGCAACTACAAAAACCTGGGGGCTAATCTTTGCTTCAATTGCTGCTGCCCAGCATCACTGCTCTTACACCAGACCAGAATGACACAGCACCTCCATTTGCTTATGAACAGCAAACTCAAACATCGAGTGGAGTCCAGAGGTGATATTTTTTCTGCAGTTGCATTAAAGCAGCAAACAATGGTGAAGATGCTGCAGCATAAGGAAACTAGCGGACAGGGCTCTGGGGTTCCACCCCTTGAAATGCCACAGGCTTCTACAAACCTTCATCAAATAAATAATTTAAATTGTGTCCAAATATGTTAATTTACAACAAAGCTCTTGATTCAAAGCTCATTTATCTTTAGAACAGTAAAATATCTGTATGTTTTGGATTCCTTAAAAATGTTTAAATAAAAGACGATGTCACTTTAAACTATATATTATTCATGTGTTTGTGAGATGTTTATGTCCTAAAACTTTTGGGCTGTTGTATGCAAGATGTAAAACGATAGGTTCTTTCAGCATTTTTTCCCCCACTTTTTAGCATGACTTTCTGTGTTTCAGGAGACTTGTTCTCTATCTCCATTTCAAAAAGAAATCTGCATTAGGATATATACATATATATAAAAGGAAATAGTAAATAATTAGCATATATCAACCAGCTCATTTAGGAGCATTGTAGATCTCACTTGGGCAATTCCTGTCTTATCTATTCTGGCAACATCAAGCAGCTTTACAGTACAGAGGAGTAATCTGCTGGGAATACCGCCTGTACCAAGGGCCCCTTCAGGCGATGAAGAACTGGTGTAGTAAATCCACATTGGCCTTTCTTTTCGCTCCAGCACGCAGGAAAGATCAGGAACACAGCTGGTATACACTAAGCCCTGGATAATCTGTGATTCACAGGACCTTGAGAAGCAGAACACAAACTACATTAGCCCTGGGGATGCTCTGGCTCACAGTAGAGTTATTGCAGCCCCAGAGTATGCATCCAAAGGTAACTTCAGATATTTTTGTTTCCAGGAATGCAGTCATTCCCCTGCTGCCTGAAAGAGTGGGAACTGAGTAATTGAGCATCATATCCATTATACCCTTCTTCTGCACTAGGCTATGAAAGTCCCATTTATTTCTTTATTTTCATTGTGTTATTTGGTATCCTGTTGCATATGACAGCCGCTAGTCATGATTACACAATTACATAATAACACATTCTTTCCAAGCTTTGAGCTCTCATACTTATGAAAACCCCAGAACAAGACTTGAAGCCCAGAAACCAGGCGGCAATTTGAAGATCTTTAGGGCTTGTAGCTGCTTAAAAAGAAAATCATTGTGAGTTTTCAGCCAATCATCATTTTGAAATCTAAGTTGTGATTTTTGCATATTTGAACTTAGCAAGGGAAACTATTGTTTTTGTAGAGTAGTTTTAGTGCATGCAGTGTTCTTGGGGAAGTATCCTGCACAAGGGAGAGGAAAAAGGAACAAACAGTGCAGTGGCAGCTGCCCTTTTACTAAACTGCATTTTGTAGTACATGTTATAACAATAGCAGTTATCACTGCAGAAGTTGTGACAGTCTCAGGGAGACATTAAGTCTCAAGCACTATCTTTGTATGAGTTTATTCTTTTCTTTCACTTCAATATATATTCTTTACAATCCAATTTTTGCTTTGCCCCCCTCTTCTGTCCTACTACCTCTGAAATACTGCATAGCCTCAGGACCACACCAGAGAGGAGATCACTTCCATATGAAATAAGGTGGTTCAGTGAGTCCTGAGTCATAGCTGACCAAAAATATCCCATTTCCTTTCTGTGGGTACACTCACAAACTGCATTCTGAGAGCATAACTTCCAAAATTTCTGTTCATTACCTCAACTTGCTTCAAACTTCAGAGACGCCTCCTGGCTATCACAGAAGTGCTCAGCGGGCTGTGTTTTTAACAAAGATGAAACTGGAGAAAGCCTGTTAATGCTGTCAAACTGACTGTCGCTACCATTCTTTTCTTAGTAATAACTGATCAGAAGGGCTTAAACAGTGATAATGCTGGATTAGAGGATTAGTTAGTTTGGGAGAATTTCAGCAGATGCTAAGGAGCCAGATGGTCAAATACTGCAGTGAAAAGAGAATAAAGCCTGAAAGAATCAGTGTACCATCTGCTTTCAAAATTTTCCATGACCACCTAAAAATAATACAACATAAAGATTGTTTACATGTGGAAATTTGGATGTTGATTTTTTTTCCTGGGCAACAGGATCAGATAAATACTTAATGCTAAGTAGAAGCAAATCTCATGAGTATATAATCAAAAATTTCCGAGGACAAGAAGTATGATTTTAGATACACACTGGACGTGCCATCAGTAATATCTCGAGAAATAGAGACTCCTGGACACAGTAACAGGCTGTCTTTGATTTTCCTGTATTTTTTAATGGCACATCCTTCCCAGGTGTAGTTTTTCAAATGTAGCATTTCCCTGTTACAATTTGCAAGGACAGAAATTCAGCAACCTACTTTGTTGCTTCTATCGCTGCTAGAATGAGAAGAGGACCAACGTCTTCTAGTTAAAAAGTATCTATGTTCTGATGAAAATAGTATTCCTCTAAATGCGCTGCTTTCGATCTTCTAAAGGTTTCTGGTATTCCAAAAGCAAAATTCCTTGAATTTCAAATGGAACAAACAAAAGTCTCCAAAGGAACCTTTGGGATAAATTTTACATTTTTCCTTTTCAGGATAGTATTTCCACCTCAATATAAAAATAATTGCAACAGATTTTGAAATCCCAGGCACAGCATGGGATAAAGCATGGAGTGGCAAATATGTGGATCACCGTATCCCATGCAGTTAACATGACTTTTCTGGTGACTAAAAAATGCAGGGCTGAAGCCTGGTGTGATGCTTAAAAAGGGAGCTGATAATTCTGAGGACTGCCCAGCTGAGAGACTCCTGACTTGGAAAAGACTATTTACATAATCCTATTGGTACCACTTTGGTTATTTGTGCACCCTAGTCCTTGACCTGTGGTCATCACTTCAGCAACCTCTGCACTGTTCTTTTCCTCACTGCTTGACTGCAGTGAAGTTCATCTGTGAGGCCTATAAAGCATGGAGTAGGAATCTGCATGTTTCCCTGACAGTGGAAATTCTGCTTATACACGTGAGAAGCCATCAGCTTTTTGTGAAATTGAAGTGCAAACTCCAATCTGTAATTTCCATAGTTGGTGTTATACAAGTTGCTAACTCAGCTTTGATGTGTTGCTTTGTGATATTCACTCGTGTTGTTTCACTTCAGAATGGGGAACAGTGCACACAGCATCAGAAGTAAATAATGTGAGTAAAACTGCCTAGGTTTTTGGAGAACCCTACTGCAGGATTAGGGAAACACTGGGAGTATATTGACTTTTCTGTTCTTTGATGTGATTAATACACATACATACACAATACATACACACTCTGGGTTTAAGAGCATATTGGTAACTCAGATGTTCAGATATTTGAAGCAGTAGGATACATGTCAGTTTAAAACCAGATAGCTGGGGATAAGTATTAAGGCTTGTTATAACGTAGAAGCCACATAGGATTAAAGAAAATGCTTACAGAGAGGGCAAAAATAACACTGGAAAGCTGAAATTTATGCATTATTTAAGCTCAGTTTTGCTGCTGCTAAGAAGAGCCTTGCAGTGACTGTCTGCATAAAGGTGACTTTAATATAGAAGGAGTACCCCAAGACATTTAATCTTGCTGCTATTAAGACATGCAAGAGAATTGAAAGTGATTCTAAGCACAGATTTATAGCACCAGCAAGGACCTGATTAAATTCTCCAGGAATTCTCCAAGGTTTCTAGATAAAATCTTCAATCCAAATATTTTATTTAAGTATTTCATAAACTCCAGTACTGTGCTTTGTAAAAGGTACTTGCATTATTTAAATGTCTTCTACAGGGCTATTAATAAATCTTTCTTCTCGTCTAACCCTTTTAATCAAGTTTTGAGTTTTTTTAAGCCTTTCCATTGGGATTATATACTTCAATGCTGATTTTATATCCAAAATCACTGTCTTTTTATAGTCCTCCCAAATATGACCCAGACTGCATGAAGGCTGGAGTTGTTGCTGAAGCCTGCACACCACCAGATGTGCAGCAAACTCTACTGCACACACACTGCGTCACAGTGGCTGCTTATACCTACAGTGCAGGTTAAACCCCCACTAAGGTCAGAATTGTCCACTGTTACTAGCAAATTGCCTCAAATTGTTTAGATCCAACTATATTAGTTGTGATAATTTAGCATAATTTCTTCTGTAGGACTGACCAAATAAAATGACAAAGGAATTCCAATTTAAAGCCCATAGTTCTCCTTTGAAATGTAGTTAAACTTCAAGGAAGGCATCTGCTATTGACATAGGCTACAAACAACGAGAATCCAGTACACCCCATAGCTTGCTGTCCTTCACTGTCAAAAACATGCAGCTACAGCCTGAACTCTAACAGGACTTTCAGACTCCCCAAGAAAGGCTGCAGCCCTCAAGTTCAATTTTTTGGAGTCTTTTTCCCCACCTCATCATGAGGTTTACTGCCAGTCTATTGACAACACAATGGCAGGTTCCTCTTCTTATTTATTTATTAATTTATACCCCTTAGGCAAATTTTATTTTGACCAGCAATCATGACACTGAATAAAGACAAAGAATCTGACAGCCCTGGATGGCCTATGACTCCTCGTAGTGTGGGAGCAGAAAGAGTGCATTCATGGCTATGAATACGAATGCCTGGCTTTCAAGTCACCTTTTCAGTTAGCACTGCCCTCTGCTTTTGTGGACCAACACCCAGGGTCTGTAGGAAACCAAGAAGGAAAGAAGACTCTGCACATGTTCAGTCCCCAACCTTTTGTATCAGCACAGAAAACAGTCATGGACTAACAGAGGCAAGATAGCAGGATCAGAGCACTGCTGCAGGTCTGAGGGATAGTAAAATGCCACACCGAAATATTCATTAAAGAGTTAAACGATTTAGCTAAAAATACAGCATCACATCGATTAGTTCAACCAGTGTAGATATACATGTATATGCATGTTCTGTGCTTGTGGAGGGGACCACCAGCATAAGCAAAGTTAGGTTCATCATCAACCTTCTGATGAAACTGACACATTTCCTCTGTGTATTGAGCTGGTTTTGGGACAACGTTGCTTTGTCTGCATCCTCATTTACACCTATCTAAGAAAGGGTACCCTATCAAATCAGCAGAGGGGATTCTTCTTATCAGATCAAAAATTACAAAGATGATTTTGCAAAATCAAGGCTAACCTGACTAATTCCTTAGTGCTTTCTATGGTAGATTCATATTTTTGAAAGGATTTGGGAAATGGCAAGGGCCATAGGTCAATATGATTCATCTCAGCTTCTGAGTATGGAGGTAACTGCTTATTTGACACTTCCCTGTTTCTATCCAGGTTTCCTAGATAAGCAAATTCCTCTGTGTAAATTTATCTCATCAAGTGACACGGGGCCAAATATTCATCCAGCCTGCACTCTGTATGCAAGATGCCAGCAGTTCTAGGACGTTTTATCTGTGGATCCCAGTGAAATAGAAATCATGTCCAAGAATCTTCATGACTTCTACCATCTGACTAAGCACTGTGAAGGTCCTTGCTGCTTCCTCAATGGAGCAACTCTAGGAGGCCAGGGTACCCTGGCATCCTGCCTCCCGGAGCACTTCAATCCCACCCAGCTTGGTGAGCTACAGTCCCCAAGAGTTGTCAGCTTAATAGAGACAGATCACTCAGAGAATGCAGTATTTCAGGGATTTACTCCTTGAAACATGACAGGGATCAGGCTGAGATGAATCCATATGAAGTACAGGTTCTGCAATTGCTCTGGGGTTCACTGTTATGAGAAAGTATCAAGCTATGGAAAGTAGAAAGCAGGAGAGGGTGAAAATAGGTTGAATGTCTATTTCATTCCTTCTTGCCAGATCTCTGCCAAGCACACTGTGCCAGAAAGATCTAATTCCTGTTCTTTCCTCGTTTAGGATCTCCCACCTGAGGCACAGGCTGCATGGAAGAGTATACATTCCAGACATCATTAGCTGTGAATAAGCAGGGATCATATTTATCAAAGCACTGTACTTCCTCGAGTAGCCCCGGTAGCCTGTCACCAGCAGAATGCAAATTCCTGCCTCCTGTCTTTCCTTTTCCTCAGAAACAGGTGGTCCAGTGCACCTGTAGGTTTTGAAGTAAACAGAGGCCACAATAACCCTCATGGACACATAACAAGGGATGTGTCACTGTCTATTTGGTTGTCAACAATATTCTGATGCCTAAAGGAAACACTATCCTCTGCTTCATAAGAACAATCTTATTTGCTCAAGCTTTTTAAATGAGGGATGACTGCAACGCTGTCTGCTTTGGTTACTCTGCAAGGCAGGAAATCTGCAGTCTATCCCTGAAATTATAGCAACTCCCATATTTGCTGTGTATATATTATGTAAGAGTTACTATTCTGGGCTGGGCTATATTTAAAAGAGAAATCTATCAGGGACTCCTTCCAGCAAGTTGGTCATTTAGGTATTCAGGAGGATCTCCTGCTTTGATTAGACAGATTGTGAGTAGAAAAGCAAAGTTCAGATGCTTATTTTAATTCCCAGTTCAAGTCAAAAGAGAAAATTTTAAAGCCCTAGACAAATTGCCAGGGAAAGTGTCTAATCTACACCACAGATAAAACTTCATTTATAGCAACACATACCACATACAAGGGGGCATATCCCGAGGCCCTTCTATAATAAAATTTCCTCTCCTAGTCTAGCCAGGGAGGGTCTAGTGTGTAAGACATAAAAATATGATTGGCCTATACTCGAGGCATGTAGCCCTATTGGAAACTTGTAAAAATTAGCTTTTGTCACTCGTGAAGGTCTATGGCTCAAGTGGGGCTCACATAGAGGTCTTGTACTTCTTTGTCTCATCAAATAAGTCAACACAGCAGAATATGTGTTAGATTGTTTGATGCTTTCACTCTAGCACTTTCTAATAAATAATAGTAATTATTTGATAACTACTTAATTTACCAGTACTAATTGGAGTAAGAAAAAATAAGCTGATCACCAAGAGGTAGATTGATTATAGGCATCAAAATATACAGCATACACCTGCTGACGTGTAGATATTTTGATCAATATTCTTAACACTGTGAATACAGAGTTCTTCTCTGAAAACTTTTCATCCAATGATATGAGATACTTGATGCCTAAATAACACTTTTTATAAGGCTTTGGTGAGAAGACATCTGAAGAGAGACTCCCTGACATAAGATTCATGACAAACCTGAAACTGACTCTTACCATGTTGTTATAAATCACAGAATCACAGAATCGTAGGGGTTGGAAGGGAACTCCAGAGATCAACGAGTCCAACCCCCCTGCCAAAGCAGGTTCCCTACATCAGGTTGCACAAGTGGGTGTCCAGGCGGGTCTTGAATATCTCCAGAGAAGGAGACTCCACAGCCTCCCTGGGCAGCCTGTTCCAGCACTCCGTCACCCTCACCGTAAAGAAGTTCTTGCACACATTGGTGCGGAACTTCCTATGCTCCAGTTTCTGGCCGTTTCCCCTTGTCCTGTCTCCACACACTGCTGAAAAGAGTCTGGCCTCACCACTTTGCCCCCCACACCTTAGATATTTATAGACCTGGATCAGGTTCCCTCTCACTCTTCTTTTCTCAAGGCTGAACAGACCCAGTTCACTTATCCTTTCTTCATAGGGGAGATGCTCCAGGCCCTTCACCATCTTTGTGGCCCTCCGCTGGACTCTTTCCAAGAGATCCCTGTCTTTTTTGTACTGGGGAGCCCAGAACTGGACACAGTACGTCAGGTGAGGCTTTACCAGGGCAGAGTAGAGGGGGAGGATCACCTCCCTCGACCTGCTGGCCATGTTCTTTTTAATGCATCCCAGAATGCCATTGGCCTTTTTGGCCACAAGGGCACACTGCTGGCTTATGGCCAACCTGTCATCCACCAGGACACCCAGGTCCCTCTCTGCAGGGCTCCTCTCCAGCAAGTCATCCCCCAACCTGTACCGGTGCATGCAATTATTCCTTCCTAGGTGCAAGACTCTACACTTGCTTTTGTTAAACCTCATCTGGTTTCTTACTGCCCAGCTCTCCAGCCTGTCNTTTTTGTGGGGTAAATAGGAGCTGGACTCTGTTAAAAACTGGCACTGAGTTTGAGCCTCTTTAAAAGCAAGCTACTGTCTTTCTGTATACCTGCTAAAGAAGCCTGCTTATCCTTACCTCAGTGTTTTCTAACCGCCAGTGGAAATAGAACCCTTAACAGCAATAAAGAAAATAATAAGACAGTGGTGAACTTCACCTGATATAAAAAAGCTAATCAGCAAGAACATGTTAAAAACCAACCAGCCAGGCCAACACACCAAAAAAACCCACACCCATCCTGCCACACTTTCTGCCCCATGCACTGGTTTTCACTAGAAGCCTCAGGACTCTAGCAGCTACAGCCTTTCTTTCTCTTCCTGAACTATGGACCAAGAAATTGCAAAGATACCCATTCAAGCCACATTTTGAGGATCAAGGAAAGATTTAATTTCTGGTCCTTAAAGCATCTTCCCTTCTTAGTGATTGCTGCAAACCTGTAATTAATGCAGAGCTGGACATCCTGGCAGTAGCTAGAGCCCTTATAAAATATCACCCTCAGCAAAATTCAGACTTTTGGAAACCAGGTAATACAGAGCTTAGGTCAACATTCAGGCAACCTTTATTTTATTGTTCCTTCTTCAGATGGGAAGTGGCAATATTTACTCAGTTGAGTACTACTGTATCAAACAGTAGCAGACTGGTTAAACTGTGATAGCAGGAAATGTGTTAGGCCGTGCCTCACAGATGGAGCCTCAGTCCCACACTGCTCATCACTTCTGTGGATGGGAACAGAAGAACAATGTCTATATGCACCTCGTGATAACCATATGCCTCTTCTCACTGATGAGCTGTGTACACTGAGTCAGCGCTGGGATACGGGGATGTTTTAGCCACTAGCACTCAGGCAAAGTAAAGTAGGGAAAATAAACGTGAGTTTAATAATATGTGTGTCACCAACTGTTGTCACACGGTGCCTAGCAGGAAAGAGAAAATGTAATTATTATGGAATTGGTTTTAGGAAATTGGGTCAGTGTGTGCATGCAAAGGAAGTGTCACTGCAAATACAGCATGCTTTTCCAAATAGAAGGTCTGCCTGTGCAGTAGTAGTTATATACAATGTTCTCTGAAAGGCACTCACAGTAGTGGTAAATTATTTCCATTACAGATATACTGAGGCACTGCTATAAAGATTGGCGTTCGTACTGCTCTATTATGCTCTGTATTTTCTGGTTTCTTGGAGGCTTGAATTATGCTGAACTTGACTTTATGAAAGTGAGTGAGCAATCTTAACCATAAAACATTAAATATTTTCTGCAAAGTAATGTTTCTAACGGAGGCATATTTCTTGTAGACCTTACAAGTTCATTGAGTGTAACAATGGTACTACTGAGATGAAATAAAGGGAACTAACACTGTGATTGTCAACCCCTGCTCTCTCTGTTGTGATACTGGAATGGGTGTTATTACCACTTACTGAAACATTTGGAAGGTGAAATTACTGACAGTATGATCAGAAATTATGGTTTCCTGTTAATTACACCAAAGAACCATTGAATAAATACCAAAGAGCTACATAACGTGTGTCTCCTATCTCCTCTCCAATCCTATCAGATTCTAAGAAAGTTTCCAGCGGGCTCTTCTCTTCAGCCTTATTAAACCATTAGCATCTTAGAAGCTATCAATGCTTTAAAAAGTTTCTCTTTGCTCTCTGATCCTCTGGAGTTGCATGCATGCTTCACAGTGAGCAGCTTATATATTGCATATGTTAGATTCCACCAGCTCTGGTTTTCTGTCCTTGGGTCTGTTTTTGAATTCCCTTCAGCGCTCTCCATGTGCCAATTTGCACGACAAGTTGTGGAAGAGGACTGCAGTCCTAGGGCAGGACAGAGCAGGGGGACATCAAGGTTCCCTGCCTTTCCACTCAATTTTCCCCTTCTTTGCCATCCATCTCATTTCTCAATATCTCATCCACCACCATTCTTTACCTTCATATGACACCAGACTTTACAAGCCATTTCACTGGGAACCTGTTAAGTGGCATGGGATAAAATGTGCTTATATTTTTTTCTATATGAAACTTCACTAAATTAAGAAAGATGCTTGTTTCAGCATTTGAATTTTACCGGTGTGCAGAAGATTAATTAGTTTTAGGACTTGCTTCCATTTACCAAGCAGATCAAGGATCAGACCTTATTGGAAGTTCAGACCCAAATCTCAAGTTCATCAAAGGCTAGGAGAGATCCAGAGATGCACCCTAGGCACAGAGTCATTTGTAATAAAAGGAATTAAAAAGGTATTTTTCAAGTATGCGTGTTTAGACTTGGAAGGTTTATTTGTTGGTTGGTTAGTGTTTTTTTGCAGGGAAGGCAATATCAGAATTAATCCATCATGAATGCTGATAAGAACAAGAAATATAATTTGGATTGGAATTAATACATCCCAGTAAAAATGAGATTAAGAACACAGAGGCCTTGCAATCACAGTGAAGACATCTATCCTGGGGAACTGGAAATATTCTTGAGTGCTAAGACTCAGCTGTCATCACTGGGACCCGCATAGAACATTCCTGAGAGCAGTTTTTGGAGGAATAACAGCAGGAAAGTCCCAGGGAACTCTCCAGCACCACTCAGGTGTTAGCTTTGAGAAAGGACCTTTACCTGCAGGGTCTGAGATGCGAGTGTCGTGGACATGGCCAGATCATGCCTGCCAGTCCCAGAGCCAGATTATAGGTCCAGGCCCAATTTAGTTTGCTAGAAGGGTTATAGCTTGTGGCATTTCTGACTCCTCAAAGATTGTTTTAATTTAGCTAAAATGATGCTAAAGCTTGCATTTTACCCTCCAAGAGCCACGTCCATGATAATCACAGGTGTGAGCAGCAGACACAATGCAGCAGTGATCCTGGTGCCCTCTGAAATCCATTGTACAGTGAAGTACACAGTGGGAAATATTATCCTGTGGATCCATTATGTGATTCCCTCAGTTTCCAGTAAGGCCAGTAGAACTGGATGATTATCTTTAGTGTATAAAAGTCACTCATTTTTAACTTTCCAGAACTAGAATTTAAGGGGATTAGTTTAATTTCAAAATACGTGGTGTCATGAAGGAGTCAGTATTCCCTTTGTAAATCCTGTCCCATTCATGGAACAAGAATATATTTTTGGGCCTCTAGCATGCAGCCAAGGTTCAGGATCTCCATTCACTCTCCTGTTTGGTAGACCATGGTATGTAGGAGCCATACTGGACAACACAGTCTCAAGTAATGGAATGAGACAGAGGTGTACATCTCTTAGCAACGATGAAAGGGATGTTCTGGTACTATAGAGATGTATGAAGTACATAGGTAGCCTGAAAAGAAGAAGTTAAGTGCTTAGAGGAAGGCCTCGCTTGCTTAATCCTCTCTTCTGTGCCTGGCAATGTTGGTAACTGTAGCTGTACAAAAAACTCCACAGGGAGACAGATTTTATTTCCAACAAAATGTTTGGTGAACTGCAAGTAATTGTCACCAAGTTGGTGTGAGGAAGAGAATTGCTTCCTTTAGACACTTAGCCCAGCTCTAAGTAAGTCTGTAGTGATTTATTCTGTTCAGGCTCCTTCCCTGAATATAGTACCAAAAGAACTCAACCCTAAAGAGTAGTAACCAGATATTTTGAGATACCTAAGGCAGTGAAAATAATCCTAACAACTGACTGAGTGCAAACATAACACGAGGGGTACTCACCTGGAAATGAGATTGGGTGGCAATAATATGGAGACTGAGTGGCTGCACCAGCTCATGTGCTAGGGATGCACTGAGAGGAGGAGGAGACACGGTTGGATGCATCAGGTAGGATAAAGCATTCACTGCTCTGCCTAAGTCTTGGCAGTATCACAGTTGTAGAGCTCAGTGAAACGTGGCCCCCATATGATGTTGAGATAGGAGTGCAGAGAGACAAGTGACCTCTGTGACACCAGGAATGGTATAGGAGGCACTTAAATAAGTATCACAGATGCCTAAGTGAATGTCACTGGAAGCCAGCAAAGTTCTTCCTTTCAGAGGATGAAATGAGTGTCTGAAGAGGCACCTCAACCTCTGGCTCATTGCTTTTCACACTGTGTCCAGAGCATCCATGTTGTCTAAAACTCTTGCCTAGGAAAGTTACTTAGAGTGATGTAGTATTCCCCATAAAGTCTCTTTTATCTCTCTTTTTACAAAGGAACTGATTCATTAGTGTTGCTGTGGAGTTGTCCTTGATTTTAGTCAAGAGGCAGGCACTCCCTTTGGCAGGAGACCTATTATCTTCACTGCTTCTGCTAGACGGACAGTGCATTTCAGAGTCATTTAAATGTCACAGTTGGAAGCTACAAATAAATCCATGGGGCAGAGCATCTCATAAATATCTTTTCATGGAAGAAAGTGAGAGATAAACACCACTAACAGTTCCCAAACTGAAGGGAAATCAACTGTATCAATCTATGCATGAGATCTTTGCAGTGTCTTTCTCCCTGTTAGGGACCTCCTGTGATTTGCAGCAGAATGGTTTGGGCAATAATTAGGAAGGCAACCTGAAATTTTAAAAATTCCTTAAAAAAAACCTGTAAGAAAAAAAAAAAAAAGAAGGGAGAAATGATTTAAATATTTAACGATATCATCTTTTCTTTTATGTTACATGATATTCTAAAACTCTGCTATCACAAGCTGTAATAGCATAATAGGATAAAATCAGATAATTGAAGAGACCTGTGCATGAGGTTTCCCTATAATGGAGCACACTAATTTGGGTGTCTATTTTTTTGGAGAGAATAAGTGGTATACATATATTTTTGTTAGTTTGATTGTGATAGCCAGTCCCATTTCAGTAAAGTGACTGCCATGGGTACTGTAAGTGGTAAGTGTGCTTGGACAACTGGATAATTACAGCTGATGATGTAAAATGTGTTACCCTGCTTTATTCTAATTTTATAGACTGTGTGCCTTTTGCGTGGAGACCATCACTGTATGAAAAGCGTTACGGAGGAAGCAAGAGTGCAGTTGGAACACTTTAAACTGAGAGAAAATGAGTATCTCTGCTCTTCTAAATGATGAAAAAATGTTTGAGATGAAGTAGATGCTGACATTCAGAAAGAATCGTATCTGCAGCTATTGAATTCCCTATCCATTTTTGGCACATTGGATATATGTAATTTGTTTCCTCTGTATTAGCTCTATGTATATATACACAAACATTCTCTGCATTACCTAATCTTGGAAAGACAAGCAATATGTAATGATCTGATTCATAAACTGCAGAAGTAGTGTTCTCACCACTGATGATGACAGTGAATCATTCAGACTGAAATACCGGCTTGCGTTACATCTGTTCTGGTATTACCTTCTGCTGCTTACAGCAATGAGGGGGAGCTCTGTTTGAAAATGAGAGACTGAGTGATCTGAAAGACAATATGCTGCAAACAGGGCATTCAGATGGCATTGTCCTTTTTACTGACTTTCACCAAAACTTTGTTTGTTCCGAGTCTGTATGTGTTGTAAAATGGCTCCAATCTTGCAAATACATGCATGCCTAAGAAATGAATCCTGAGATTGACTTATGTACATCCAATGTTACTGAAACTCACCTATTACTTCTCATAGTTTATGAGATCTTCTCTGCACATTTTCCTCCACTACTCACCTGAATATTTGGAATAGACCCTACTTGAAAAGGTAGCCTAGCTGTATTTCTTCCTCCCAGAATACTCAATGGGTGACACAACCTAAGCATTGCAGTCCTAGCCCATTATGGGTGCTTTCCTAGAAACATGTTGGCCATGGGGCTCCTAGGAAATTCTATGAGGTTCCACTCCTACTCCCTGTAGCTATGCCATGTGGTGAGCAGATCCAAGCAAGCATTTTAGTTTACCAGCTCTGAGTCTTCATTTGCTCTAAATATTTAGTGCAAGCTGATTGGCCGCCCATTGTCTGCGAGAGATGGAGGAATGGAGGAGACTAATTTGGCTGAGATTGTGCAAGTGCAAAATGATGATTACGGGATTTGTGAAGCAATGCTGGCAATTATGCAAGTGCCAGAAGGGAGGAAGCACACTTCCCATTGCCTGTGTAGTGGCAGCCTGGGAAGCTGGCTCCTGAGCCTGTACCTCAGCAAGCATAGTGAAAAGAAAGTGGTGTCACCTAGGCCACTGTGTGTGTACATGCTGTCAGCTCCCTTGTGGGTAGCTTGAGAACATCTAACAGGTACTGAGGAGTAGCATGCATCAGGTTGCTATGAAGCAGTTCCTCTGGGCCTGTTCCTTGTTGAAATGGGTGCAGGACACATCTGCCTGCTGGGCAGAGCTGCTCTCTAGGAGGCCACTGCACCTGTGCCCCAAGGCCTGTGCTGGCCACCCGCTGGGTTCTCCAAACAGTGACTTCCAAGTACAGCTGACGTGCCCTGGAAGGCTGAGGACATACCACTATTTTCTGTCTGATCAAGGGGTTGAGTTGATGCTCTCTGAGTGCATCTGGAGATCAGGGTGCATTAAAAAGAGCATGGCCAGCAGATGGAGGGAGGTGATCGTTTCCCTCTACTGTGCCCTGGTGAGGCCACATCTCAAGTACTGTGTCCAGTTCTGGGCTCCCCCGTTCAAGATGAGGAACTTCTAGAGAGTCCAGTGGAGGGCCACAAAGATGATGAGGAGACTTGGAGCATCTCCCTTATGAGGAAAGGCTGAGAGCTCTGGGGCTGTTCAGCCTGGAGAAGGTTGAGAAGGGATCTTAACAATGCTTATAAATATACCCAAAGGGTGGGAGTTGTTGTGGATCGGGCCAGGCTCTTTTCAGTGGTGCAGTGACAGGACAAGGGGCACAATGCAGAACATGGGAAGTTCCATATGAACATGAGGAAGAAGGTCTTCACTGTGAGGGTGACAGAGCACCAGAACAGGCTGCTGAGAGGTGGTGGAATCACCTTCTCTGGAGGTATCCAAGAGCCACTTGGGCACCCACTTCCGAAAACACGTCCTATTGGATATTCAGATAAGCCTTGTGCACCGTGGGATTTGCATTCATTTTCACCCTCAAGCGCATCAGATCGCGACAGAGGGTCTTTGTGGTGCCTTTTGTCGTGGTCAGATGGGGCTTAATCGCGAGTCTCCAAAAAATCAGAAAAGGCGATTGTTCTCCCTTTGACTGCAAGCGCATGTCATAGCACGCCAGTTGAAAGCGGATTGCTGGAATGACACCCGGGTGCCGCTAGACGTGGCGCTGCTTGCCGCGACCACGCGTGGAAGCATGACTTCATTCCTTTCCGCGCGGTACCCCCTCGTTAGACCTGCCCCCCGCTCCTCAGCCTTTCAGGTGCGTGCTCGAACCCGCTCCAAGCGCACACGTTCAGGTTCCCCAACGCCCGAAATTCACGGCGCTCAGACGACCGCCTCTCACCCCGCCGATCGCCCCCGCTCCGTAGCCCGGCAGGGGCCACTCCTCGCGGCGAGGGGGGCCCGGCTGGCTAAGCCGAGCTGCTCTGCCGGGTGCCGCTGGTGGCTGCGAGAAGGAGGGAGGGCGGCCGCTCCCCGGCCCCGCGGGCCGCCCGCCGCCTCGCCCACGCGCGGGCCGCCTCCCCGCCTCC
>JACDJE010000188.1:1266160-1277707 GCA_016647715.1 Pavo muticus
AAAAAAAAAAAAAAAAGGCTTATGGGACACTCAGTACCCCTGGAAAATACCCAGAAAATGAGGTGCCATTAGAAGCTGTTCCATACTTCTTGGAAGTTCCAAGTCCCCGGGTCTCCAGTGAAAGAAGCAGAAGCTCTGGCATGCCTCCTGCAAAATCATCCTGACAGAGCATCCAGAGTGACTCCTGGGGAGGAGGCAGGGCAGAGACAGCCCTCTCCTTGCTGCAGTACCCTCCCACATATCCCTGGAGGACATCAGAGCTTGCAGCAGCCCAATTGTCTGCATAGTAATCCTGTGAACAGATCGTTGAGGCATTTTCTTCCCTCTAAGGCCCCTCCTGCAGCTTTTTCATTGGGAAGGGATGATCTAAGCCCGTGTGACTTATGATTCAATATTTTTACCCTAATAGCAAATGTAGTGCACTTCCCAAGTGGAAAAAAAAGAGTTTTGCATAACTGCCACTGTTGAGAAGCTGCTTAATAGTTCTTACAAAGTATATCCATGTGTCCAAATTCAGGCTTCTCCTTTAAGTAACTCACCAACTAGCTTTCCATACAGGCTTTTTGCTTATTTAAGGGCTGATAGCACTGCCCTCACTACTGGGGGAGGAGAAGAGAAAGCAGAAATATGAGGTCATGTTCTAGTCACATGATTGCTGCAGCATCTGTCAGCTGTGATACAATTACTAACCCACAACAGTGCATTTATGACATTCAAACCTGCTCAGAGTAGCCTCTCCTCCTCCGGTGCCCGAGCTTTTTTGGTACTTAGGGATCATCTTAAAAGTTGTCCAAGTAAATAAGCATCATGAATCACAAAGCATACATTTTGGCAGTTTATTATATTGAAAACTGCACTATACCAGGAAAATCACATTTGGAGATTTTGGTTAATTAAATCCTTTCTCTGTAGAAAGCTTCAGAGCAGCCTCTTGGGTGGAAATGCTTGGAGTGGTGGATTTAACCACACGGCTTCTGGAGAGCTCTGAGCTTGCTGATCTGAGCAGAACTGAACACTGCAATCTGAGACTCTTACTCTAAACTGTGGCTGCATGATTTTCACCTCAGCTGCAATGTGGCTTCCTAGGTGAATATCACTGGATAGAGTAGTTTTTGTTTGTTTGTTTTTCTTTTTTTTTTCTTTTTCTTTTTTCTTTCCAGTTATTTTACAATGACAAGAACAGCCAAATCTGCTGCGGGTTATGTCAAGGTACAGAAGGATTTCACTATTTTCTACCATTTCGCAGGCACTGGTCTTTGTAGAGTGCTTCTGCTAGAACTTCATGGCAAAGTTTAGTAGTTTCCTGAGCTGGAATATGCTTTTGGACCAGCAGATTTAATAGACATGGATGGAACTACCCTAGGCAAATCTTTCCAGTCTTTTAAAGCCTGTTTATGCATTTTTTGCTGCCACAACTTTTGCTGATGGCTATGAGCTCCACAACAGTAGGATACATTGTGTTTAAGCAGTTGTTTTCTGTTTATTTAATACCACTGCCTGATCATTTCTTTACATTCACATTTATCTCATATATTAGGCACCATACAACTATTAGTCACATTTGAAGAATGATATGCTAATGCACATACTTACTGTCTCCTTACTCAGCAAGGAGTTAGGGAGGAAACTGAGCTGTTGAACTGATGATGATTTTTGCTGCCAGCATTTAGGCTGTCTCTGGCATTAGTACTGGCGATGCGAGAGATGAGCTGTGGTCTGTAACTAACCCACAATATCAATCACTTACTCCCAGTGGATCAAAGAAGGCCTGTAAAAGGGAATATAGAATCTCTAAGGCTCTTCTAAATTCAAAAGGATGAAAAAGAAGGAAAGAAAATCACCACAATCTCCTCTCAAAGCTCTGAGTCCTTTTTGCTTCTGTGGCCCCAGTGCAGACAAACTAAAGGAGCTCGGCTCTAAGCTCCTTGCCATATTCTCTGGTTGGAAGGAAGATGCTTACACAGGTGGTAGTGAGCTGAGTGTTAGGGCAGGCTATAAGTCACAAGTAGATGAGCATACTGAAGTGCCTGGAGGATGTTTTGGGTGGTAATAGTCCAGAATGGAAACTAATCGCTGAGAAATTTGGGATCCCAGAGCTTATAAAAACTGGAAGGGGCTAATTGATTAAGTTAATATATAAAGGAGAGGTTTCTGTGAATGCTGCCAAGGGAGGAGTTGAACAGGCCTTGAATACAATTTGCTAGCAAAATCCTTAGTGGCTAACACAGTTCTCATACAGGTATCAACAACAGCAAGAATGAGACCATCCTTTACATAGCCAAATTTCACTCAAATAAAGCCTCATCCAATGCTTTACTATTTTAATTAGAACACATGGTATAAATGTGTTTGCAAGAAACAGAGCACAGGAATTAAATCCCATCCCTTGGCAGAAAATGGAATTGTATGTATGCAGGCACTTAGCATACAAGAGAATTCAGGAGAAAATGACAGCAGAAAACCAGGAGTAGTTTCATATTCACGGCTATGTATACTGTCCGTGGCATGTGAAATGAAGCATGCAAGCTGAAGTCAGTATCTAATGAATTAAGAAATGGTGTCAAGCCCATCTTCTCGCTCTGGACTGTAAGTGCATTCAGGCTGCAAGCCGCGAGTTCTCACTGCACTGGCTGTACAGTTTGGTGCGTGTTCTTTGTGCTCTGTTTTTCTGTGTTGTTTCTAACTTTTCTCTTGATTTCTGCATCCCTGCAGCAGCTATCTTTTATTCAGATTAAAATCTCCATGAAGAAGGCAACACGTTACTACGGACCATAATACAATAGAGCCTCCAACTACAGTGAAGTCAAAAGGAGTTGTATTATTACAAATGAATTTGTTTGTGTATGTCTCCTTTTGCTTTTATAAATCAGTTGTGCAGTGAGAGAGATTTCCAGATGCAAGAAATTCTGAGGGCTTCCTTAACAGAAAAAGCATTTAATGCTTGAAAAAGCATAGTAACAAGCTGGCACTGCGTCTAAGCCTTTTATAACAGTTTAATTCACACCCTCTCTCCAAATGTAAATTAATCCAGATTGGGAAATGTTGAAAATCTGAAGCAATATATGTAATTTGGTACTAGCCTAGGGGCGGGGAAGGAAGACTTATAGGAAATATCCTGCTCGGATGTTCATGTGAGCATTAAGCCAGTTTTTTCAAGCCTTCCTGTCTTCAGGCTGTCCTTGCTGCTAACACCAAACTGAAAGTTGGACCCCCAAATCCCACCCTCAGGCCTTAGAATTCGACTAGTGATTGAAGCTTTACAGTTCCCCTTTCTACTTTTTCTTCACAATCAGGAGGGGGAAAAAGAAATCAAAGTAAAATGGGACATACAGACTGAGTCGGGTTTGGAAATGCTTTGTTCAATTTGCACTGATATTCTCTAGCACAGTTTCAATTTTTTGAACAAAGTTTTCTCAGTAATGATGGCTCTTTAAAAACAAGACCACGTCCCATTAAAATGTTCTAAGCATATCCTAGCAGAGCACAAAGAATGGCATCCTGCAGGCAGTCAGACAGGTGGCAGGGCACTTACATAAAAGCTGTCATTAGCACTAGCACTCCCTTTTCTGGTTCCTTTAGTGCCTTTTGCACTTAACTCTTTTCTGACCTCTTTTGAAAGTATGTGTGGATCATACCCTAGCCTCAGATTTATCTGGGAGGCAAGTACATATTTCTACAGGTGATACAAATGAGATTGAAGGTGTTTTTGCTACTACAGATTACCAAAGAGTGCACAGTGTGGCAACAGGACTGATTCAGTGTGGCTACAAAGTAAGTACATTATTGACAGCACCAATAATTTTGATGTCCTTCAGTTAATGTAACATCATTGCTCATAAGCTCACGAAACTGACTTCCGCATAACTATGCCATAAGCAGTTCTACTTATATGAAAGAAATTGAGTTTGAACACAAAGTTATCCATGATTTTGGAGTACTCTGTAAGGTCATTTATAATTTGGCAGTGTTACTATTTTAGGGGTTGGGTGGCCTATTTTCCTCTTCTCTCGTGTCGTTACTGTATGGACTGTTATTTCTGCAAAGTCTTACGTCCTGAAGTTCCTGTCTGTCTCTCTGGGTTTCTCATGGCCAGTAAGGCACTAGAGATCCACGCAGAAGGAAGCAGCAACTTCTGTATCTTTTCCAGCTAAAGGACGGCACACACAGTACAGTTCCTCTGTCTGAGAACATTAAGTAGATTTTTCTACTGTTTTTTCAGATTGCATGAAGCAGGACAATTGGTGAGGGAACTGAGATTTGCCTGGAGCCAGCAGACAAATTGAAAACAACTCATCAAGCTTGAAATTCAAAAGACTTATAACCATTAATCCTAGGGTTTTGTTTTGTTTTGTTTTTTTTGGCGGTTATTATTGCAAATGAATGATAGTGTTACTTATTTTTGGGAGAGGAATGGAGCACAAATCAGAACATTTGTAAAGACACTCGGTTTCATTTAAGAACGTGCTGATTTTAAAAGAAACCTATTTTTGCCTGGTCCCAATCACACTTAATCATGGGTTGCCACAGACAGCTTCCTGGGGGATGTTGGAGCGGTGCCTGAAATCCTTTTATCCCTCTCTTGCACTGCTCAATAGTACAAAGGCCATGCAAGGTTTATTTCTAAGGCAATACCTGCTTTGTTTAGATTCCTTCACTGTCCAAACTCAGACACCACTGAAGCTGATGCAACTGGGTTGACTCCTGCCACCACTGTTTTTTTTTTTTTTCTGAAACTATTGCTGTAAGGTAAAATCTACATCTACATCTGTTTTATCTCTCTTCTAAATGCTCAGCATCAACTGTCACCTTCTGATGATGGTTTAATGGGTCGAAGGAGCAGTGAACCCTGTAGAAAACACTCCTGCATATTCATGAATACATGAACTGCTGAGGAAGTCGCTTGGCATGATAATACTGGTTTTCCAATGGACAACATTTATTTGTACTGTTTTTTAAAGATTTCACTTGAAATGATTGAACTGATCTTGGGGACATCCTTTTCTTTGCCTTCATTACCCTTCATTGCCCTCATTTTTCAGACATCCTGGAAGCAATTATCAGGTGATAGAAATGGAAGATTAAGAAGGTTACAACCACCTTGAGTGACAGCTGTGGTATGTATGTAGGCTGCTCCAAAAGTAATGCCACATATTTATTTCCATGCAAACTACAACAGATACAAAGAACACAATAACTCTATTTGATAGAGCAAATTCTCAGCTACAAAACATAATTTTTCAACACAGTCACCACCATTAGATATGCATTTTCACCAGCAGTGAATAAGAGCCTGTATGCTGCACTCGTAACATTCTGTGCCAGCGGAGGTGACCCACTGTCACTGATGGCACCGCTGAAACGCACCACCCACTACCTCACTGTGCTCACACCCACATTCAGCAAGTGTAGATGAACATCAGTGGGGGCCATTTTTTCTGCTTGGAGGAATTCAGTTAGTTCCATACCGTTGCTCCATATGCACTTCATGTCAGACGCCATTCTGTCAGACTGCCCTATGCTGCTATCTGTCACACAGCAACAACAAAGTGTAACGTAATATTCAACCTCTACTGCCATACCACCAACATCCTCCTCTGCTGTCATGAGCCAACATAATAAAATAGGAGGGATTACTTTTGGAGCAGCCCACACATTTTGGGAGAACTACCTTTTTTTTTTTTTTTTTTTTTTTTTNCACCAGGACACCCAGGTCCCTCTCTGCAGGGCTCCTCTCCAGCAAGTCATCCCCCAACCTGTACCGGTGCATGCAATTATTCCTTCCTAGGTGCAAGACTCTACACTTGCTTTTGTTAAACCTCATCTGGTTTCTTACTGCCCAGCTCTCCAGCCTGTCAAGGTCTCGCTGAATGGCAGCACAGCCTTCAGGTGTGTCAGCCAATCCTCCCAACTTCGTATCATCAGCAAACTTGCTGAGGGTGGCCACTATCCCCTCATCAAGGTCATTGATGAAGATGTTGAACAAGACCAGTTCCAGCACCAACCCCTGAGGAACACCACTAGTTACAGGTCGCCAACCGGACTCTGCACCACCAATGATGACCCTCTGTGCTCTGCCAGTCAGCGAGTTCTCAACCCACCACACTGCCCACTCATCTATCCCACACTTCCTCAGCTTTGTTATAAGGATGTCGTGGGAGACAGTATCTCATTCAGATCCAGCTTTGGGAGGTATGTAAGCTTTCAAAAGGTGCATGGGCTTTCCCCACAGTGCTTACCTGAGCTGCCCTGTGCCTGGTGCCTGCTGATGCTGCCCAGCAGCAGGGGAGGCCAGTTCAGAGCTAGGGGTGAGTCAGTTTTCCCTACCACTCTGAGACTCACACCACCATCACCACCATTTTAGGAATGATGGAGAGGGTCAACAGATTCTTTTCCCAGTATTCACTTGTAGCTCAGTATTCACAAGAAAACACATTATCACAAGCCAGGCTACAAGTGAAAAGAGGTGACTGAGGATTTTAATTCTTGGTGAAACGTGGAAAATATATTATCTGTCATCCACATGTAGATGGGGTTAGGTATAGGCTCATCCTAAACAGGGCAAATGCTTGTTCAACACCGCACTATTTTACCTGTTCAGCAACGGGCGTAAGGCAGTCCTGTGTTGCTGAGGTGGTTTCCACTGGAAAACCACTTCCCAATGTGCTGAGGAGCTGGGGCTCAGGGTGAGACTCCAAAATGCCAATATTGAGGTGGTAACTGTCCCAGCAGCTGCAGCTCTCACACATGAGCATCCCATGGGCAGAGAGGCTTCACAGGGGTTCTGAAGCGGTTGCTCCTTCACAATGCTTTCTCATCTCTCCATAGCAGCAAGGGCAATGTCCCCAACAGCCTGCCCCCGTGCACGGCTCGGCGCAACGGCCCGCCTGCCGGCACCAGCCCGCAGGCACCACAAGATGGCGCCGTGCCCGAGACGCGGCTCCCGAGATGGCGGCCGCGCCAGGGCGGGGGACCGCGGGCAGAGAAGCCGGGGATGCTCCCTACGGTACTGATGAGTGTGTTCGTTTTCAACACCGGTAGAGTTTCACTCTGCCATGGAAAGGCTTTCTGAGTGAAACTGCTGGCTGAAAGCATCTCTTGAAAGCTTGGGCGAGGAGGCAGTGACATGGCCATGGAGTGCAGGTCCCCAGGAAAGGTTTTCCTGGATCTGAAACCAAAACATGACTGAAACCCTGTTTATCTAAAGCAGAGAAATCCCATCCCTTTCCGATAAGCTATCAACATAAAGAAGACCAACTAGGATCTTTCTGATCCAAAGCACTGCTACAGCAATTGGTAGATTAGAATACCTGTGACAGATTTGGATCCCGTGAGAAGATAAGCAATAGAACGCAAAAGGAAAGATGGATTAGAGAAGAGTAATTGTAAGGAAAAAAATATATATTTTTTTCATTTATTTAATAGCACTGAAACTGTTACGAAAAATTTCTGGTCTGTGTTCTAGGGATCATTGCAAATTGGAGGTATATTAATGAGAAAACTCAAAAAAATCTTGGAACTTTTAGAATGCTTTCTGTTAGGATCACTGAGCAAGCAATTGCTACTGTCATTTCATGCATGGCATAAGGGGCCAGGAGGTCAGTGCAAATTTGGGATTTTAATTTAGAATCTCTAGCCCTCACCCAGCCTCAGCTTTGATCCCTGTGTAACAGTTCGATAGAAAATTATCCCCACAGGGCAGATTGCATCTTTGGAAATTTCCAAGGTGGAAGTGGTGAAGTGTTGTTCATCTGTCGAGAAAGCATCATCTTATTTCTTCTCACAGAATCTAGGCCAAAAAAAAAAAAAAAAAAAAAAAAAAAAAAANGGCAGTATCACAGTTGTAGAGCTCAGTGAAACGTGGCCCCCATATGATGTTGAGATAGGAGTGCAGAGAGACAAGTGACCTCTGTGACACCAGGAATGGTATAGGAGGCACTTAAATAAGTATCACAGATGCCTAAGTGAATGTCACTGGAAGCCAGCAAAGTTCTTCCTTTCAGAGGATGAAATGAGTGTCTGAAGAGGCACCTCAACCTCTGGCTCATTGCTTTTCACACTGTGTCCAGAGCATCCATGTTGTCTAAAACTCTTGCCTAGGAAAGTTACTTAGAGTGATGTAGTATTCCCCATAAAGTCTCTTTTATCTCTCTTTTTACAAAGGAACTGATTCATTAGTGTTGCTGTGGAGTTGTCCTTGATTTTAGTCAAGAGGCAGGCACTCCCTTTGGCAGGAGACCTATTATCTTCACTGCTTCTGCTAGACGGACAGTGCATTTCAGAGTCATTTAAATGTCACAGTTGGAAGCTACAAATAAATCCATGGGGCAGAGCATCTCATAAATATCTTTTCATGGAAGAAAGTGAGAGATAAACACCACTAACAGTTCCCAAACTGAAGGGAAATCAACTGTATCAATCTATGCATGAGATCTTTGCAGTGTCTTTCTCCCTGTTAGGGACCTCCTGTGATTTGCAGCAGAATGGTTTGGGCAATAATTAGGAAGGCAACCTGAAATTTTAAAAATTCCTTAAAAAAAACCTGTAAGAAAAAAAAAAAAAAGAAGGGAGAAATGATTTAAATATTTAACGATATCATCTTTTCTTTTATGTTACATGATATTCTAAAACTCTGCTATCACAAGCTGTAATAGCATAATAGGATAAAATCAGATAATTGAAGAGACCTGTGCATGAGGTTTCCCTATAATGGAGCACACTAATTTGGGTGTCTATTTTTTTGGAGAGAATAAGTGGTATACATATATTTTTGTTAGTTTGATTGTGATAGCCAGTCCCATTTCAGTAAAGTGACTGCCATGGGTACTGTAAGTGGTAAGTGTGCTTGGACAACTGGATAATTACAGCTGATGATGTAAAATGTGTTACCCTGCTTTATTCTAATTTTATAGACTGTGTGCCTTTTGCGTGGAGACCATCACTGTATGAAAAGCGTTACGGAGGAAGCAAGAGTGCAGTTGGAACACTTTAAACTGAGAGAAAATGAGTATCTCTGCTCTTCTAAATGATGAAAAAATGTTTGAGATGAAGTAGATGCTGACATTCAGAAAGAATCGTATCTGCAGCTATTGAATTCCCTATCCATTTTTGGCACATTGGATATATGTAATTTGTTTCCTCTGTATTAGCTCTATGTATATATACACAAACATTCTCTGCATTACCTAATCTTGGAAAGACAAGCAATATGTAATGATCTGATTCATAAACTGCAGAAGTAGTGTTCTCACCACTGATGATGACAGTGAATCATTCAGACTGAAATACCGGCTTGCGTTACATCTGTTCTGGTATTACCTTCTGCTGCTTACAGCAATGAGGGGGAGCTCTGTTTGAAAATGAGAGACTGAGTGATCTGAAAGACAATATGCTGCAAACAGGGCATTCAGATGGCATTGTCCTTTTTACTGACTTTCACCAAAACTTTGTTTGTTCCGAGTCTGTATGTGTTGTAAAATGGCTCCAATCTTGCAAATACATGCATGCCTAAGAAATGAATCCTGAGATTGACTTATGTACATCCAATGTTACTGAAACTCACCTATTACTTCTCATAGTTTATGAGATCTTCTCTGCACATTTTCCTCCACTACTCACCTGAATATTTGGAATAGACCCTACTTGAAAAGGTAGCCTAGCTGTATTTCTTCCTCCCAGAATACTCAATGGGTGACACAACCTAAGCATTGCAGTCCTAGCCCATTATGGGTGCTTTCCTAGAAACATGTTGGCCATGGGGCTCCTAGGAAATTCTATGAGGTTCCACTCCTACTCCCTGTAGCTATGCCATGTGGTGAGCAGATCCAAGCAAGCATTTTAGTTTACCAGCTCTGAGTCTTCATTTGCTCTAAATATTTAGTGCAAGCTGATTGGCCGCCCATTGTCTGCGAGAGATGGAGGAATGGAGGAGACTAATTTGGCTGAGATTGTGCAAGTGCAAAATGATGATTACGGGATTTGTGAAGCAATGCTGGCAATTATGCAAGTGCCAGAAGGGAGGAAGCACACTTCCCATTGCCTGTGTAGTGGCAGCCTGGGAAGCTGGCTCCTGAGCCTGTACCTCAGCAAGCATAGTGAAAAGAAAGTGGTGTCACCTAGGCCACTGTGTGTGTACATGCTGTCAGCTCCCTTGTGGGTAGCTTGAGAACATCTAACAGGTACTGAGGAGTAGCATGCATCAGGTTGCTATGAAGCAGTTCCTCTGGGCCTGTTCCTTGTTGAAATGGGTGCAGGACACATCTGCCTGCTGGGCAGAGCTGCTCTCTAGGAGGCCACTGCACCTGTGCCCCAAGGCCTGTGCTGGCCACCCGCTGGGTTCTCCAAACAGTGACTTCCAAGTACAGCTGACGTGCCCTGGAAGGCTGAGGACATACCACTATTTTCTGTCTGATCAAGGGGTTGAGTTGATGCTCTCTGAGTGCATCTGGAGATCAGGGTGCATTAAAAAGAGCATGGCCAGCAGATGGAGGGAGGTGATCGTTTCCCTCTACTGTGCCCTGGTGAGGCCACATCTCAAGTACTGTGTCCAGTTCTGGGCTCCCCCGTTCAAGATGAGGAACTTCTAGAGAGTCCAGTGGAGGGCCACAAAGATGATGAGGAGACTTGGAGCATCTCCCTTATGAGGAAAGGCTGAGAGCTCTGGGGCTGTTCAGCCTGGAGAAGGTTGAGAAGGGATCTTAACAATGCTTATAAATATACCCAAAGGGTGGGAGTTGTTGTGGATCGGGCCAGGCTCTTTTCAGTGGTGCAGTGACAGGACAAGGGGCACAATGCAGAACATGGGAAGTTCCATATGAACATGAGGAAGAAGGTCTTCACTGTGAGGGTGACAGAGCACCAGAACAGGCTGCTGAGAGGTGGTGGAATCACCTTCTCTGGAGGTATCCAAGAGCCACTTGGGCACCCACTTCCGAAAACACGTCCTATTGGATATTCAGATAAGCCTTGTGCACCGTGGGATTTGCATTCATTTTCACCCTCAAGCGCATCAGATCGCGACAGAGGGTCTTTGTGGTGCCTTTTGTCGTGGTCAGATGGGGCTTAATCGCGAGTCTCCAAAAAATCAGAAAAGGCGATTGTTCTCCCTTTGACTGCAAGCGCATGTCATAGCACGCCAGTTGAAAGCGGATTGCTGGAATGACACCCGGGTGCCGCTAGACGTGGCGCTGCTTGCCGCGACCACGCGTGGAAGCATGACTTCATTCCTTTCCGCGCGGTACCCCCTCGTTAGACCTGCCCCCCGCTCCTCAGCCTTTCAGGTGCGTGCTCGAACCCGCTCCAAGCGCACACGTTCAGGTTCCCCAACGCCCGAAATTCACGGCGCTCAGACGACCGCCTCTCACCCCGCCGATCGCCCCCGCTCCGTAGCCCGGCAGGGGCCACTCCTCGCGGCGAGGGGGGCCCGGCTGGCTAAGCCGAGCTGCTCTGCCGGGTGCCGCTGGTGGCTGCGAGAAGGAGGGAGGGCGGCCGCTCCCCGGCCCCGCGGGCCGCCCGCCGCCTCGCCCACGCGCGGGCCGCCTCCCCGCCTCC
>JACDJE010000188.1:1277861-1371255 GCA_016647715.1 Pavo muticus
GATGCCGGGGGGCCCGGCGCGGCGGGGCGCGCCCGCGGGGCCATGAGGGCGGGCTCCGGCCATGGCCCATGGCAGCGCCGCGGTCATGCTGAAGTGCGTGGTGGTGGGGGACGGCGCCGTGGGCAAGACGTGCCTGCTGATGAGCTACGCCAACGACGCCTTCCCTGAAGAGTACGTACCCACCGTCTTCGACCACTACGCAGGTGAGCGAGGCGGGGGGCGGCGGCACGGAGCGGATCGGTTCGGCTCGGCTCCGCTCCCCCCCGCCCGACCTTGCCCCGCCGGGGCTCGCCCCGCCGCGGCCTCACCCGGTTTGTTTCTCCCTCCTCGCAGTCAGCGTCACCGTGGAGGGCAAGCAGTACCTGCTGGGGCTCTACGACACCGCCGGGCAGGTGAGTGAGCGACCCCAAACCCCGGCCGCCGGGCAGCCGGCGCTGTCCGGCGCCGAAGTTGCTCTGGCGGCTGCGCGCCCCGGCGGCATTACTCAGCGGGGCTCCTCGCATCGCCCGCTGCCGCAGCGGGGACAGCCCGGAGCGGGGCTGCTAGCTGGGCGGCGGGGAGCCGGCTCGGCAGCGGGGAGGCACGGCACGGCAAGGCCGGCGGTGGGCTGCTGCAGGACCCGTGTCTGCACTTGCGGCTCATGGAGTTGTTCAGCTTGGGTTTTTGGCTTTGCTGCCTTTTTTTCTTTCCTTCTTTTTTCTTTTTTTCTTTTCCTTTTCTCTTTTTTTCTTTTTTTCTTTTCCTTTTCTCTTTTTTTCTTTTTTTTCTTTTAAGCTATTCTAGACAGTCCAAGCGATTCTCTTGCTAAGGTTATTACAGCCCACTGTGGAAGACGCTATGTCAGCATGTGACTGAGGCAGTTTTAATGCTGGATATTCAGAGGGATCTCGACTGTAGCGAACAGCACAGGGCTCCATTATCTACATCCCTGCTCAGTTATCCCAACTTGCTGCCAGCAGCTGCCAGCTGAGCACGGTCTTATGAGTTAAAGTACTTTGGAGGTGGCATATCTGAACCAAAACAGCATGTAAAGGGCCTGGCTGTGGGGGCAGGAGGTGCTAAAAAGGTGTGGAGTCTCTACAGAAATGCTGTGTGGTCTTTTGCAAAGTTGTGTATTCCCTATACTAAAACTTCTTGCAGCGTGAGCATGTGTTTGGGTCTCACATGACCTCAGACGTGCTTCCCTGTGGTAAGGAGCAGCGAGGAAGATAGTCTCTGCACTGGCACACACTGAAGCCATACTTTGTAACCCAGTAATTCCTGCTCTTAACTGAACAATTATTGTCCAAATTAGTGTGCCTCTATAGGTGTGCATGTAGCTCTAAGGGAAGCAGTACTCAGCCAGTCTTGAGTATTTAAGGCCTGAAAGCAGCAACAGAATCCATTCAGGGAGAATTCCAGGGAACAGCTTTACTTCCAGAAAGCCAGTAGCTGGAGGGTGAGGTTCCTACCAACAGGCTGACTTCATCATTGAGATCTCACTGATACAAACACAAACTGGTCCCAGTGATGCAAACTGAGTTCACTTGCTATTTTCATCATAGCTTTGCTTTTTAGTAGTAAAAACTTCACAACCCAGCTGGCTTTAAAATACTGCTCAGGTGTGCTACAGTATGAGGATCTAGTGCTCAGGCAAACAAAGCATCAGTTAACAAGCATCCAGTTTCTATAATGAGCATTGGAAAATACAAAAAAAAAAAGAGAAAGCACCTTGCACTCGTGTACATATGCAGAGCTTATTTGTGGATGCTGTCTCAAACAGCCCGTGCTGGCTTGTTGCTATTAACAGGAGCGTGTATTGTCAGCTCTGTGCAACCTTACCTCAAACAGCTTTGTGGTGTCCATCTGGGTAGCTGCACAGAGAAACCCATGGCTTCCTCTAAAACTAGTAGTAATCTGGCCAATTTGCAGCAAACAGCAAGCAAAGGCATTGTATATCCAGACTTCTATGTTGTTTCAGTGAGACTGCCGTCACAAATAGATCTGCTCTTGGCAAAAGTCAGATCTGCAGCAGTCATAAAATCCTTACCATTTTCTTCATCCCAGCTCAGGTTATTGGAGGGGAGCAGTGGACATCTGGGGCTGCTCATGGAAGCCCCATTCCAACACCCAGAACAACTGAGGAGGTTCTTATGGGAACCTGTGTAGAGCCTCCAGTCTGACAATTTTGTTCTTTTTGCTCCTTCATCAGAGTTTGCTGATGAGCCATTCTGAGAGAGCCATGGGGTAAAAGAAAGCTTTCTATGAAGTTTAACAATTTTAAGTATTTAAGAGCAGAAAAGACAGGAGTTGCTAGTGTCTTCTCTGTGTTGAGGAAGCAGCGCGCTGCATCTGGTATGTGCCTGCTGGTTGTACAGGCTTCTGTTCAGCTCAGATTCACTGCAGCTTGAAGTCGGGATTTCTGTGCCAGCATACATCAGTGTTGTTATTTCTAATCCTGTCACCCCCAAATAGTTTTACTGCAAAAACAGTAGCCTGATAGTATCATTTTATCAAAGCTTGGCAGCATGTGATTATTGTAGCATCTGAGCTACTCGCAGCCTTCTGAGTGCATACAGCCCCAGCCCTGGGCAGAGTCCAGATCTCATCTTCTGGGGGAAGAGGGGTGAGAGTGTACACAGAGGTTTGGGCTGTGACCTGCTCCACATCCCTGCAGGAAGCCCATGGCAGAGCAAGGAGCCGATGCCTTTTGATTTCTAGCTGGTGTGCAGCAGGCCCATCAGCCTGAAGTACTGACTTACCAGTCTGTGGGTGTTGTTAGCTTGTATGGTTATGTATTTAGCAATGTGTGACAGACTTCTGTTTGGTGGGGGGCTGTGAGCTGAGTTCATGACATCCAGTTTGCTTTTCTAGTGAGCTGCTTCACAATGTAGGCAGAATCGCACATAAGTAACTGCACCAGTAACATAATGCCTTGCATCTTTGTGAGTTTAAAGTAGGTTGAGAATAAATCTATTAAGGTCCCATTTTTTTCCGGGTTATATATAGCAGGAAAAAATGACACAGTTCACAAGTTCCAGTCTGTACACAGACAAACCTTCCCCACCATGTGCAAGTCCAGGCAGACTTCATCTGAAAATGCCCCAGTTCAGCAGAAAATAGCCAGGACAGCAGCTGGGAGGGGAGGTTCCTGGAGCTGGCTTGGTTTTGCAGCTGCAGAGGCTGACTCCTGGTCCCGGTGTGGCCATGCCACCCTGGGGAGTGCATTCCACAGGCAATTCCTTTCCAAGGTGGAGCTGCAGCTCCTTTGGGCCTCACTGCCCTGCACATCCCTCCACTTTGTCTGAGTTTCTTTGTCCCCTTACTCCTCCTTGTTGTCCCTCACATGAGAATGGTGGAGCCTACTTGCATAGCCAAGAGCTGGGAGCAGAAACACACCAAAGCTTATGAACATGAAGTGCACCTGATGGTGATGCTTGGGTGCCTTTGGCTTTACAGTTGCCTCTCTTGCTCTGAGAGCAACTGCATGTCAGTACTGTTCTTTATGGAGCAGGGGTATGTGGCAAAACAAGCCTGGGAAGGAAACTGGGGCTCCAGCAGGAGCCTGCTGACTTCACCCTGGTAGAGTGCTTTGGAACTACGAACAGTGATGATCATTTTGGTCTTTCATAATACCGCTAACTCTCACAATATTGAAACTTTCAGAGAAATTTCTAAGAGTATTAACAGAGAGGTGGGCTATGTGCCCTCTTGCCGCATCCCAAATGATAAGAGGAAGGGGGAGGATATGCAGCATTTACCTTGGCTGCTACTTAACATGGCAGCCAGGATTAATCCTCCTTTCCTTCCCTTTTGATGTGGGGTTTCCATTTGTGGTGTGCTCCGTTTCATCCAGCGTGTCCTGAGCACTTACACGTGGAAGCCTTGCTCTTCTCATGTGCTTTGCTGTGAAGGGCTGTCAGGAATCAGAGAGCGGGCAGGAAGGTTGCAGGAGCAGGCCAGAGTGAAATTCTCGGTGGCTTCTCAGCTGTGACCAAAACAGAAGCTGCAAAAATGCAAAGCACAGTATGAGAACAGCCTCTGCCTGGCTTCTTTCAACTTGCATACTCTGATGGCTGCTCTTGTTGCAGCTGCAGCCACCTTAATTCAGACATAGTGCTATATCTTTTTTGGTGTTGTAACTGAGTTAAAATTGAAGTCAAAAGTGATTTTATGTTACAGTTGCTCAAGCTGAAGTGTGTAAAGCTTAACTCAAATACTAGCAAGATCAGTGCCTCCCCAAAGGCCAGATGTAAAAACAAATAATTCTAACTGTGAATGAGCCTGTGGGAAAGAGAGGGATGGAGGCAGGGCTTTTAAAGTGGATGGACACACAACTTGCAGTGGTTGCTATAAATAAAACAAGAAATAGCAGTCATCTGTGTAATCCTGGCCGACTGTTTGCCTTGGCTCTGGAAGGTAGCCTCAGTTTCGCAGGTACCGCTTCAGCATCTTGAGAGGAGAGGCAGCTGCTGACTGTTGGGGTAGTCTGTTGTAGAGCAGGAATTTCCCTCCTTAGACTGCATTATTCCTTCTGATCTGCACATACCACACGGCCAGAGCGCCAAATGCAAACCCGGAGCACGCAAGCACACTTCCACAAAGCAAACCCTGTGAGCCTTCACTGCTGAGTTACAAATGCTGAAACCTCCAACGTGATGTTGGCAAATCTAAAAATTAAATGTGAGCCATCCCCATTCTGTCCCCGCACCTCCCTCCTCCCACGTGCCTTTTCCCTCGCTCCCTTTGCGCTGTCGCAGGCAGGCTGCAGCTGCTGCCAGCAGGCTGTGAGCTCACTGCAGCCCGGCTGGCTGCAGCCCTATGAATAGCTCAGCTGAAGCCGCTGTGGCTGAGGATGCAGAGCTACGCAGGTTTAACAGCTCTGCAGCAACAACTGGGTGTGTGTAGGTAATTTAAAATAGAAATATGCCCAGATCCCTTCTCTAAAATTTAAGATTTTAAGGAGGTAGTATGTGTGAGCTGATAGTCGCTGTGATGGGAGGTCAGCAGCAGATACTTCAGCAACTACAGACTTAACTTTGAAAGGTAATAGACTGTTACTTTAGAATGGCCAAATGGTCTTCCAATAATAATAATTCCAGTGCAAAGCTTAAATCCAAACACCTCATTGTTAACTGTGAGTCACACTTTGCAAGCCTCACGTCTTCCCTAGGAAGACAGGGAAGTACTGTTATCAGTAGGTGAAGAGTCACAGGATGAGGAATATTGCTCAGAGTTTCCAAAAGCATCCGCTGTGGCAAACTCAATGTTTAACTTTCAGAATGTCCAAAGGCCCCTGCAGCACTTCTGAAAATTGGGACTGAGTTAACTTTAAATTAAAGGTTGTCTTTGAGAATGAAGACCCGTAATGTCTTGGTCATATGAACAATGAGTTAACGGCAGGCCAAAGTAAAGAACCCAAAGCAAACCAAGAATGAGAGGTTCTCCAAAAACATAGTTTATGGTACGTTAAAAGCATGTTTTTATGAAGTCTACTGGCATAGAGCAACTATTGCTAAGCACCGATTGTATTGTGAAGTAAAAACATCTCTTTTTCTGGGTTAGGAGTCAGTAGATATCCTTTAGTTTGTGAGGAGGTTCTCTCTGAATTTTGCTCACTTTCTTCGAGGTACAGTGGCATGTTTCAATGCTATCCAAACACCACAATCTACAAAAGAAACCCCAAGTGCAGTAATTATCGCTGTTCTAGCACAACGTTATCGCCTATCCTCTTGCTTCCTGACTTCACTTTAAGACAGTGTGCACCTGCGCTCAGCAAATTGTCATATAATCTGTAACTGTCTTGTAGGCAGCAGGAGTGATGGAAGGGGACAGCTGGGTGAGTGGCCTGAGCTGGCGGGGCTTTCTGACAGCGGGCTTTGCTGTACAAGACCATGGGAATTTTTGGAAGTTCTGCAGTAACATTTCTTGATTGAAACATTTCATTTGCAAAGAGTTTTTCGTATTTTGGCAAATATGAAGAATCTCAGAAATGCTCTGTTTTTCTCTTATAGTCTGACTCCTGAGTCAGCCTCTAAACTACGCCTTCAAACAAGTTAAGTATAATTTAGACCAGAGGACAGCTTCCACAGCAAAAACTCCTTTGTCTAGTCAGAATCCTTGGTGCAAAGGGACATGCAGTGTAAGTTAGGGTCTGAGTCACAGCTTCGTGTCAGCAGGCACTCACTGCTGATTTCAGTGTGCTTTGTTCCAGTTCCTTTATTGAGAACACGTGGACTAAAGGGACATAAAACACAGTTGCATTCAAAATGCTGAGTCAGCCAATCCTATCCTCACACACTGGTATGGAGCACCTGAAAACATAGGAAATGAAAATGGTTTGTGACTTCTTTTGCCCTTTGCTGGAAGTGATTTTCCTTGAAGCCTTTGGGTTTTGTGAGTTCAAGTTTTCTCTGTATTTATGGATGAGTAGAAATTTACCTTTCATTTAAAAGAAGTGAGAAGGATGAGATTTTTCATTTATGTAATCAGCAGTCTATGGGAGCCTGGGCTTTAAGAGATAATACTCCAAATCCTGCGGTTTTACTATGAATTATACAAAACTGCATTACAAAAATGGATGCTTTGGGACAGAGCTTCAGTTCTTATTTTAACCTCCAAGCATTAGGTGCTGCCATCCTCATCTTTTTTAATCACTGCTGCATCCATTTGGTGGCACGTGCACAGTAATTCTTTGTGATGGTCAGCACTTGCTGGTGTGTGTATCAAGATGCAGGTTGCAGAATGATTCTTCAGAGCAAAGGAACATCTGTCAGCATCCTAGGTGAGCTGATTGCATTAGGTGAATAAAACTCAGACTGAATGTGACTCTAAATTAGGTGTAGCCTTGAATGCTAAAAGATCATCTGTAGGGCTCCCTGCTTTATTGCCCTGGTTGGTCTGATTTGCACTTGGGATGTAGTGTTGGAATGAATTGCGGTGAATTGTTCATGGCTGCAGTCACCAAAATGGGATGACTTCCTTTTGTGGAAAAAGTGAAAATCTGGGGTGGAAGGAGTGCTGTTTGTAAGGTCACTGAATGTGAGGAGGAAACCAGCACAGCAGCTCACCACAGCCTGGTGATTTCCCATGGATAATGAGTGAAAGGGCTTCCCAGGCAGTAACTGCACTGCTTTCTTGGAGATCCGTAAGGGGTGAGCAACTGGTAAAGGCGTGTTCAAGTGAAAATGTGCATGCAGTCAGTGGAATCCATGTTCCATTGTGAAAGATGCTAAATAATACGTCTTAGAGAGAAAATCCGGGGATGACTTCTAGAAAACCAGAGAGAAATTGGGAAGTTGAAGTTACTGCGGTAATGGAGAAAAGTGCTCTGCTGAGACTGTCTAGGGAAATAGTGAGCATCACCTCTTGCCAAGATGTAGGATTTGGACAGTATTTAATCCCACATTAAGGCTGGGATCAATTTTGATCGCTTAAAAGCAATTTTACATATAATAAAGGACATATTCTGTCCTTCTTGTCTCTATACTCTAAAATCCATCTTAATAGGCTCCGTCTTTCAGCTGGTTATTGCTCTATATGCAGAAAAGCTTTTCAGACATGTAAGCAGCAGCATAGTTCTCAGATATGCCAGAAGGGAAGTTCTGTCAGAAGAAAAAATCATAATTCACAAACCCTGGTCTTTTTCAATGTATAATTCATAGCTCCTTTGAACAGTCCTCCTCACAGGAATTCAGAGATGGATTTAGATTAGCTTACTTCATTTTTAGAATACAATGGGAGAGCACTTTGCCTGTATTCTTGCAGCCTTTTCTATAAATAAAAAATAGATGCTGGACCCAAATCAGCCACTTTCTGCATTCCCTGGGAAACCTGTGTTAGAAGCCACAGCAGGACAGCTCCATCTTCTTTGGCAGCGCTTGCTGGAACCCCAGCAGCCAGCAAAGAGATAGAGGGGCTGTGGTGTACTTTTTCCCTGCAGCCAGGGAACAATCAGCTGACTTTGTTGTGCATGTTCAAGAAGCCAGGAGCTACAAATGTAGGCACCAGAGAAATCGAACACAGCGATGCATGTGACAGGCTTTGATCGCAGAGCTGGGCAGGCAGTTGCTTTGCGGTGATGCTGCGTCACGGGCACTGTGCCGGGGACACTTCACCCTGCACCCCTGCAAAGTGTTACAGAGTACATGCAGCCCACACTGAAATAGCTCAGTTTTTTAAGCCAGAGAAGTGCTTTGTATTGGGCAGTACAGCCCGCTTCCCTCTCTCCTCCCCCACCCAGGCTTCTAGCAGAATCAGAAACCACAGCGTGATTCAGCCCCTCAGCACAAATCTGCTTCCTGGTATGCTTCTGGGGAGGCTGTTGCTTGCTGAGGCTCTGCCTGGTGCGTATGGCAAAGCTGCAGACTTTTAACTCAGAATAGTCTGGGGGAGACAGCAGGACTTGCCCACTGCTGTAACGAGTCCCTGAGGTGTGTACTTGTTGCAGCAGTTATTATGGTTCTTGTTATGTTTCTCCAAATATTGCAGGGGGCCTTCTGAAATGGGAATTTCAGGGAGGAAAACTATCAACGATGCAATATTGAAGGATAGCAATGAAATGTGCTCCAAAAATGGTAAAATTGAAGTATGGCCATTTCTACAGAGAGAAAACTTTCATCTGTCCTACTACATAATAGGTTACAACTTGGACTTACGAAGCTGGGGTTGACTACCACCTCCAGTGATCTGTGTGTGCCTCACTGAGAGCCTGCGAGCAGCAGTTGTCATTACCCTGCACTACGTGAAAGCTGGATTCCTCTAGCAACTCTGCCTGAGATCTATTTTTGGCTTCTCGTCTAAAAACAGATGGTTGGGAGTGAGAACCTCCTCTTATGATTGCTGTTGTAAGCTGTGAAAGCAACAGATGGTTGCCAATGCAGAGAGCACAAACCTAGAGTTGTCAAGTTCCAGTTTTTCTTCCAGCATGGTTTGAGCCATATTTTGTTCCCCTCTATCCACTTCATATCTTCTCAGAATATAAAATAGGCTTATATTTTTGTTTATAAGAGTATGGAGATATCTGCAAGGAAAACAAACAGATCTAGGTTCATGTCTTCTTCAGGACCTGTAACAGCAGATGTTAGAGGTGTGAATTTCTCTAGATGTTTTGGTCAAGGTGTGGAGAGGTACTTGCTGCAAAGTAGTCTCCCCTAATTGTCCTTCATGTCTCCAAATGGAATAGAGAGAACCTAATTCCATTCCAGAGGAGAGGGAAGCCAGCAGCCTCACACTGTGGTGAGGAGGGTAAGGACCTCTGTCCCCACTGCTCTTACTTGTCCACTGATACCATAAAACAGGGAAGCTACAGAGGATACTGCGGGATCTCAGCTATGTCCAGTCCTCTGACTTCAATTTTCTAATAAATAAAAGGAAATTATGCTTCTGTGGGTCAAGAAGGTTGTCTAGAAATTGAGTCTGCAGTTTGTCTTAGCTGTTTGTTTGGTCTTTTGTTTTGTTTTGTTTTTTAAATAACCCATTGCACTGTAAGCTGTGTACACCAAAAGCTTTCGGAAAGCTCTGAAAAGACTAATGCATTATTAAGCTAGCAAACCCCTGTGGGACATCCTAACAGATGGGAAGATGCAAGCAGAGAGAGGATAATAACTTGCTTAGGGCAACAAATTATGTCAGCAGCAGAGTTAGGAATGCAGTTTGTGTGTTTTTAACTATGTCTTCCAGCTGACATCCATGGAATTAAGCAACTTGAAATACAGCACAGGGTTCTTTTAGTCTGAGCAAAATGTTGAAATGAAGAACAATATACTGTTGCAGAATTGCAAGACCATTCTTCATGCAAGGAGTTCTTTGAGACCTCTGTTTTTAAGTATCTAAAGGTGAGGAAAAGGAGTAGCCAAGTTTTGGATTGTAGATTAAAACATATCTACCTCATCATCCAAAATACAGTGAAAATCAGTGATTCAGTATGTCAGCCAAGGCAGCAGAAAACCTGAGAGAGGGAGATTGTTAGGTACGATAGCAGATGGAAGAAGAGACCTAAAGGAGAGATTTTAAGGAGACAGATAATGCTAGATTTGCAAAATACCAAAACTAGAGGGAAATGAAAACTTAGAAGTATGAATTTCCTTTCTCCCTTCTTAAAAACAACCTCCCCCCAAAAGAAAAAAAAACAAACAAAAAACAGTCCTTCCCAGTTTGTAGTTGAGAAGCCAAGATGAATCACTGGTTCCTCCATCTCATCTTCTTTCCTATGTCTCTTCTTCATTGGCAGCTGTCCTTGCTTACTGCAGAGATGCTAGGTAAAAGATGAATGCTCCTGTTGCAGTGTAGTATCTTCCAGACGCTGTCCATAGGAGATCACAGCACCATACCGTGTTAATTTAGCCAACACCCTGACATCCAATTTAAGTTATTACAGTTCCTACATTTTCAGCATGTTTTTTCTTATTTGTATGTATCTCTTTCGGCAAACAGTGAAAAATTTTGAAGTCCAGAGTATGGACTGTTCTGCACTGTATGTCTGGAGTTAAGACTTTACTGCATATTCTGATTCTTAGTGGCTTTCTTACCCATCTTATTTATACTCATAAATATTCCAGTTAAATTCTTTAAATACTCTAATGCCTAAACATACAAGCACTGCCTCCCCCATTTAGATTGGGAGTTTAATTGCTGTACAGCATGGTGTGTACATGCACTCAAATTGGAATTTATGTTGACTGACTTGTATAATTAGATTTTGCCATTGCATTTAATTTTAGAATAAATCACATTTATTTCCCTTACACTAGATTCAGGAAATAAACTATAATTGAAGCAATCAGATTTTTTTTCCAGGCTTCTCTACTATTCAGTCTAAATTCATATGGTATTTCGGATTCTTTACCTGAGTGCAAGCAGTTATTTAGACCTGATACATCAGAGATAGTTTTCAGATTTGATTTTATTTCAGAGGGGGTTGCTGGGGAGCAGAAGGAGCCTTTATACACAGGCAGCCTACACAATGCTCATAACGTTTAAGCCAGGTTCACTCTGAGGAGGACTCAGGACCAGTCTATGTGTCTTACTAAAACAAGTGGTGGCGGGCCATTATTGGTATTAATATGAATGTAATTTTCATAGCACAGGTGAGATTTAAAGGAAAGCCTGGCAGCAGTGACTTGTTTCAAGCAGTAGGATTGGTGGGTATAGCCAAATTCTCTGTTAATTTACGTCAGCATCGATGCAGTGAAGTCACTATAGTGAATACCACGTACATCTTTGGCTGTGGTACATAAAGTATCCAATCACACTGTACTTGTTTAACATCTTAAACGGGATGGACCCACAGCTTGCCCAGATGGAGCAGGGTATAAATCAAAAGGCATATAAATAGATGAAGGCGGAGGGAAGAAGATCAGCACTGCACACTCCTTAAAGAGCAGTGAAATTGCTGACTCCTGGATGACTGCTGAGAGATGCTGAGGAAGAAAGATGCCATACCAAAATGTGGCTGAAAGTACAAAGATCTGTATCCTGTGGGATTTAAAAAAGAGAAACTAAACAGTTTGGAAGTAAATCAGAGAAATGTAACTTGCCTTTGGGATGAGCAAATGAGTATTTGCCATGAATAAAAGGTCTGTGTGTAATTTGAAATGGATTAACTTATATATATTTTAGTGTCAGTGGACTCGCAGTAATTTCTGGTGCCAGTTTTCTCCATTCCAATATTTAATGCACATAAGTACTCTTAATTATTGTAACCCAGGTGTGAGACTTTCGTAAAACTTAAGAGTTTAGTAAATGCAACTCTTCAGTGGTAGAAATTATGACTATTAACTAGATTTATTTTTGTAAAAAAAAAACCTTTTCAAGAATATCTTGCGTATCATTTAGCAGAGCTGATTTGAAGAGTCACTGATGGCTCCACACGAGTGTTCTTGCATGCAGATTTCTGAACTCCAGGGACCAGTCTAATTTGCAGTTGGGAACCTTCTTTTAGGGTTTTGATCTCCACCCTAAAAAACAGTGTGGTAACTGAGCAGGCTCTAACTACATTCAGTAATAGAAGGGAAACAAAGCGTACACTTAAAAACAACAACAACAAAATCATGTTGCTGTTGTGATTTTTTTGTTTGTTTGTTTTAAAGAAGTTATTTCTGCCTTCTATGATGAATTGCCACAGTGGCTGAAAAGACTTGCTTACTAGGTCCTTCTTGTGCAACAAGATAGGACCCTGATGCTAGCAGAGAAAGAGGAGACCTTCAAATGGCTTGTCAAATGTTTCACAGTAGTTTCAGCTACCGTGGTTGTGAAATTGTGTGTGCATGTCTACAGCTCAGCTTACTCTGGCTTGTTGACAGAACAGTAGAGTAAATAGGACTGGCATTAAAGTCTGTGTAACCAAAATGGCACATGAACACAGAAGAGCCTGGCCAATGGTTGCCTCCTCACTAGTGCAGAATCTCCTCCAGTGCTTGCTTGTTGCCACATCTTTTCTGTTTCATGATGAAGATAGCAGTCTTCTTCCCACAGCTGTTGACTTTCAGATGAACGGAGAGGTCTAGCAGAAACTACTCTGAGGAAGTTCTCACGCGATTTCTGAAATTCTAGTGATGCAATCTTAAAAACTTAACAGTTAATCAATGAAGCACTTTTTTGAGGGTGCAACTATAGGTTAATCTGGTAATGTGACAGCTGCCTAGGAAACGAAAATTGAATTTTCTGGTTTGTTTCAAACACGGAGTTGAATTACATTTCTGTTTATATTTAATGAACAAATTATTCCAATATCTGTGAGATTTAATTAAGATGGGGAGCTTATGTGCGGAAGAGGGAGGCTGCTACAGCCTACAGATTAACCGCGCACTGGTGCTTATTGTGGAGGAAAAGGGACAAAACAGTCATTTTTCACTGTCTTGGCAATGATAGGGATCAGTCTTAGCTATCTATGCTAAAAAACAAAAAACTAACTAAGGTAGGAATAGTAGGGCACTGGTCACTGCTACAGACCAAAAGAATCCTGGCAGAAATAAGCTGGGGCATCTTCCTTCCTGGCTTTAGCTAAAATCTATGGCAAAATCTTCTTTCTTCCTCTTGCTAGAGGGATTGTGTCTGTTTTACAGTAGGGATAATGTTTTTAAGTACCTCTGTTCCTGTATGCATTGGCAATAGGACTGGTGGCTTTAAATGCTATGGCTCTAAATGACCCAAACAGTAATCTTTTCAGACACATGCCCCCAAAAGGACATTAATGTTTCCCTGAGAGGGTTCTTAATCTTTAATTTCTGTTCCTTGCTGCTATTTGCTGAGCTTGTTTACAGAAAGCAGAGTTTGGACAAAGGAGCTCCGTGCTCTGATCCTTCCTTCCCCTGCCCTGATCATTAGTAACAGGACAGTAAAATTTCTTTGGCTGAAAGAAAATTTTAAGGAGGAACTTAAATATCACTTCTACATATGATCCAAAGGGAACATTTAAGTTAAGTGTATTAAATAGCCTTAATCTAGCCTAGCTTTGTATAACCTGGGTGACTCTGTGCCAGTCACATCTTGTTCTCTTTGGTCAAACTAGTTTTGATCTGAAAGTATGTTTGGAACAGATTTTTTTTTCCTTTAAATCAAAACTTTTTTAAAAGATACTCTATATTCTATTACAGAGGTAAGTTTCTATCAGTAAGTTTCTATCGGTACTGACATAGAGATTGTATTTCTGTTTATATTCACATATAATTACTCTTATATCAAGATTTTGTTCCACACTAACTAAGCAGGAACAGTTGCAAACATTGAGAAAGTTTGCCTCAACATACTTCCTGAAATACAAATACAGTTCCTGAATAGAAAATGAATTAAATAGAAGCAACAACTTAGTATTGAAGATAACGGAATTTTTCTTTCTCAGGAAGACTATGATCGTCTGAGACCTTTATCTTATCCTATGACCGATGTCTTCCTTATCTGCTTCTCAGTGGTAAACCCTGCTTCATTTCAAAACGTGAAGGAAGAATGGGTACCGGAGTTGAAGGAATATGCACCTAATGTTCCTTTTTTACTTGTAGGAACACAGGTATCTGTTTCTGTTTTAGTTTATTTAAATCAGTTGATTGCTTATGCCCTTTCTTTGGGCTCAAAATTCAAGTCCAGCAGGATCTGAGCAGCACCTCCTTCTGGATTTGCAGAACTACCCTAACAGCTGGCAGAAAACTTTAGATCTGTGTTTTTCTCTAATAAGCAACTTCTGCTTTGTTGAAATAAATGCATTGGTCTGCAACTATCAGTCGTATCCATTACTTACAGAAGCTAAGGAACAAGTGGAGAATTGAGACAATTCCCTCCTGCATCTTGTAGGTAGTGGACTGGACTCCAGTTATAATAGCAACAAGTCCACTTGTTGCTATTATGTTTGAGTTAGTTGTGCTGCCACTGCTAGATATACATTCTGATATTTTAATTGAAGAGCTGAATTAGGGAGCAAATGTTTTAAAGTTCTGGACTGAAAGCAGTTCACAGCTTAAATTTCCAAGGCTTTTGGATCAGTAAGAATTCAGGATCTGAACAGTGATGTGACTCCATGTTTTTTATGCTTTAAAAAGAGGGTATTTATATAACCAGTTGATTTTTGATTAGAAAAAAGCTATTCCAACATGACTGCAATCTTTCTTGCTAGATTGATCTTCGTGATGACCCCAAAACTCTGGCAAGATTGAATGATATGAAAGAGAAGCCTTTATCTGTGGAACAAGGACAGAAATTAGCAAAAGAGGTAAACTAGAATCTCCTAAATGAAATGACATAGCAAAGAAGCAAGAAACATCCATTTTCAATTGACTTTTTCTTCCTCTACAGCTTTGCCCATTTCTTTTACCAGTTAATATAGGAAACCTCATAACTGGTAGCTAGCAAGTAGCAATATTTACTTGTATCATTGAATACAGCTAAGAAGCAGACCTATGGAATAGTACTTCCTTATTAGTGATTGTTCTAACTTTCTGAATAGAAACTCAGTAAAAATTATGTAAGCATTAATAAGAGATAGTTAAAATCACAGAATGATTGAGGTTAGAAAGGCACCCTGGAGGTCATCTTGTCAAATTCCCATGCTGAAGCAAGATGCTGGAACCATTTGTAGGAAATTATTTCTGAATGCTGTACTACCATTTTAACACCCTGTGTGGATACTGTGAATGTTTCTATTGAGACTTCCTTTTGAAACATAAATTGGTCATGTTATTCTTTTTTGCTGTTTAGTTATTGAAAATGCCTGGAGGACCTCACTGCCTGTCCACAGAGTTTATTTAATATGCTTCCTTTATAAGACAAACCAAATTAAAGAAATGCCCTATCTTTGGCCAGAATACAAATATTCTATTCTTCTACAGGGAGAAGCACATTCAGATAAATTTTCAAGATCACAGCCAAACTTTGTGGTTTTCACTATAGAAACAAATTGCTGAAGTGCACAGTTCTGAACAGCTGAAATATATTGAAATATATTGAATTAACTTATTTTCTTGACAGATAGGAGCCTACTGCTATGTGGAGTGTTCAGCTTTAACACAGAAAGGACTGAAGACTGTTTTTGATGAAGCTATTATAGCCATTCTAACTCCAAAGAAACACACGGTGAAGAAGAGAATAGGTTCAAGATGCATAAACTGCTGTTTGATCACGTGAGATACATTTGACAATGGCCAGGCTTACTGTGAAATTCTACTGAATTTAAATACAACCCATTAAGTACACAGCAAACTTGTTTGAAAGCTAAAATAATGATTCTGCCTTCTACAACCAGTGAAATCCAGAGGAATACAATCAAAATCAATGAACTTTGTAATAAGAAGCCACCACATCTGTTACAAATATTTTATTCAGACTGGAAGGTACAGTCTCTCAGGGTTACATAGTCTAGAGGAAGCAGAAACTGCACCATGTTGAAACAGCATCTGTACGATGCTATTGAGTGGAGGTGCTTGGCCTGTAATACTCTAAAATGAATTTGGATAGTTGTCTGCTTTGACTACACATATACATATATATCTAGAGGAAAAAAAACCAACAACAACAACAAAAAAAAAAAAAAAAAGAAAAGAAAAGAAAAGAAAAAAAACTTTTGCACAGTCTGTATGGAATCTGCACAAAGAAATACCTTGTCTCTCTTTGCGCCAGTTATCTGCTTTTGTATGTAAGCTGCTTCCGGTTCCAGTGTATCCACAGAGGTGCAATAATCAGACCAGCCATATAGCCAAAGGTAGCTCCGAGGGAACATGAAATGGGCCATACCTGAGGGAAGAATGCAAGGGAAAAGCAGACAATGAGAAAATTGTTTGTGTTTTTTGTACTTTGTGAGCACAAATTCTCAGTGTAATCTAGGTACTGAAAGACAGTGGAGTCTTATTCTACTTTAAAGCTTGATGTGCTTTCCTAAAAATGCCACAAGTATAGCAATCATACGTGCATCTTCATGAACACTAAATGCTGTGGTACGGTTTTGTTATTTTTTATATTAATATGTATTAAAATGTAACCGGGCTTCTGGCTGTTGCAGACCTTAGTTTGATATTCCCAAAACCACGTGAAAAACTTATTAGCATTTATATCCCCTGAAGTGCTCAGCTAACTTACTGTCCTGCTGCGCACATCTTGAAACCTATTGCTTTTATTTTCTGTGACAGTTAGACTTGAAGATCTTTGTAGGTCCCTTCCAATTGAAACTATTCTATTCTAAGTCCGCCTTTTTCCATTTTTCCTTCCAGTTTTTCATGTTTCATTCTGAAACTTTCAGAGGTGTGTCTAAATAACCTGCTAAACCAATAAGGCCAGAGACTGAGATGAATAGAGGGTTGTTTTTTTTTAGACTTGAAAAGTAGGCAGAGGGATGAATTCCCCTCTGGCTAGAAGAAGGAAGCAAACTTAAGTCTGGAAACTGACTGAACATCTTGCACCCAGTTCAGGAAAAATATAATAAGCCAGTTATGTTGAAGACTCCAAGAGAGCTTTCATTATAGGCTCTATTTCCTAACATAAGAACAGGGAACTGACTCAATACAGCTGACTCACTTACACAAAGCATCTAGTATTGAGGCAAAGAAGCAATGGAATCCTTCCCCCCACCACTGTCAAATTGGTATTGATTTTCAGGGAGGATGGGCCAAAACAAAACTTTAACCATTCTGTACTCAGATGTAGCATATTTTAACGTCAACTGCGTGTTGCATTTGATGAAGGTCCCAACTAAGTTGGTGATTAAAAATACTTATTGTAGAATAAACTGAATTTCCACCTCTCTTCAAAATTCTCCTTTGTATATTGCAGGGACAATTTTGCACATCCTGCTGTACAGTCTTTAAGCTAGTACAGACCGCACTGTCCTATTCCTCGTTTTTTAAATTAAGGGGGATATTCCCCTTCTATAGTACTTGAGACTGAGAAATGCACTAGACATCAAAGAAAATATCCACATCTCAGTGTCCAGCCTTTTTTTCTACTTCATTTTGACTGGCAATTCATGAGAATCAAATGAACCGACTCTTAATGGTACCGGTTTCTCCTTTCACTCATTTTCCTAGATCTGATTCTTTGCATCATTATCGCAGGGAGAAACAGATTTATTCACATCTTTCAATCATGGGAATTTTAACTAGGAACAAGAGTAACTTATTTTTGTCCTCTGCTGTCTCATCTTCACATTCCTTGGCATTTGCAGTTTTATATATTATTTGGAGGTCTTAAGGAGTGTAGCAAAGATGACTATAAACAAGGTGCCTTAGGTACTCTTTATTGACCTTGTTTCATTCTTCCATTTCCAAACATTGTATCTCTGCTACTTGGTTTCGTTGCTAGAATGTTTTGGCTGTTGCCTCTCAAACCAAAGACTTGCTTGTTGCTATTCAGTTAACAGTGGCATTGTAGATATTCTATCAAAAGCCTTGAGATGCTTTGGCACAGTAGTATATATTTAAAACTCACATGACTTTGTGGCCTTGGCTAAACTTATGCTTCAGGTAGATCTTTTCAACTTTTAAAAGAAATGTAATCAAGTTATTTCTAACATTTTGCAGGCTATTTTAAGTGTCTAAAGGACAAAAGCAAAAAAGTCCCTGAGACCCCAGTTACTCGGTAATGTTCAGTGGGAACAGCAGTCAAACCTTCTTATCCACTGCTGAAGTGAAACACCATTCTAACAAAACTAATGACAGAAGCTTCATAACTCAGTGGTCTTCTTTTGCATCAAATTCTCTGTGAGTGATCGATGATCCTTCATTAAATTTTACCTACATTAGGTGAATCTATTGTAGCCACATTGCTTTCAGAAGTATGAATAGATGTCAGACTGAATTTTTCATGTTCCCTTAACCAGTAAGGTCAATATCTCTGACGACCCATTCACTCTGTATTTTTTGCTATCGTGTGTATAGCAAGCGATTGTTGAAATGATTAAAATGATCTCTGTTGATTGCTGTAGCTTCTTTTTCCTGATTGAATCACAACTTGGAGCACAGTTTCTCAATAGTTTTCCTGAATTATGTAACTTAATATTGATGATGCCTCTGTCTGCCCTCCAAAACATTCAGTTTTTGCTTTGATTTTTTAAAAAATCAGTGTTACCTCACAGGCATTCAGGCTGTCTTACTTAACACGCGACCTCTGAAATCCATCCCTCACCCATGGCAGACACCAAAGGTCAGGGGCAAAAGGGAGAAACCGTGCAACACTCATCTCACTGACTGTGAATGGGATAGAAAAAGAAACACCATCCTTCTAGTGGCATAGAAAAGAAGGGTACTATAGAACAAAAAGATGTTACCAGGTGCCTTACTATTGTTATGGGCCCATGTGTCTTATGCTGGTCAGACGGCCGAAAACAGTTGTGAAGGCACTTTGGCCTTCCAAAAACTCCCTAAGCATAGGAGCTACAAGCCTGGACATAAGAGAGTAGCTGTCCTTATGTCACCTCTCAAGGCAGGGCAAAACAATAAACAAGTAATGGTACAAGCTCTGCACCTTTTATTCTTGACCATTGCCATATAGCCAGATGCACCCAAGGGTGTATTTAAAGAAACAAATCAAAGAAGTATTAATATGTGGTTCTTAAGCTTATCAGCTGCACTGAAATAACAGCCCTTGTGTATGCTTTACAGCCTGTAGTAAATGTACTGCATTGCATCCACCAAAGAAAGTGGACTGCTTTCTTTTTCATTAGGTGCTGGCCTTGTTTTTCTGAGGTTCAGTCACTTTCTGCTGAACCTTTCTAAATGAAATTGACTTCCTTGATCAATCTACTTTTGCCCTGTCTTCCATATTTTCTCTTAAGCTTGGTTTGGCGTTCCTGACTCAGTATCAAGTGATAAAAATCTAAGCAGCTGATAGACACTTACCGATTATAAGAGATTCCATCCATCCCACTTGTTAAAAGTACCCAACTTGTAATGTATTCCTTTCACTTTCTGAAAACTGCTCAGCTCAGTTTCTCCTACTTTGTGCTCCTTTCTGCTATGAGGAAGCTGACATAACCTACTCCACCACTGATGTCATGCTTGGGGTGGAGTAGGTGGGTCAGCAGCAGGAAAATAAGATGTTAGGCAACGTTACCTAACTGCAGTTTTTTGAGGGAGAGGAGAGGAAGTTGATCTGCAGAGAAAAATATGGGGAATGCAGGAGGCAGGACAGAACATTCTTCAGGAAACTGTTGTGAAATACCTTGTGTATCCCAGCAGCTGGGAAGCATCAGCTACCATCCTCACGGCCTAATACAAAAACAGTCAGTTTATGTACCAAATGCATGTGGAAACAGGCCAGTTCTAACAATGTGTATGTGATTGCTAAGAATCTGAACAACGGCTTGGCAACAACAAATCCCACCTGCATGCACAACAAGCACAGAAATTGAATTTTAAGGGATAGAGCAGAAGCCAGTGTTTAACAGAAAGCAATCCTGACTTCTGCTATTTCAATTTTCTTCCTGCCTTGTTCTTTTCATCTGGCAGTGCTGATAGGACTTAACAGGAATTTCTTTAGGCTAGCTAAATAGACACTGCAGAACTGCAAGGTTTCCAGTATATCTAAGAACTTATTCTAAGAATGAGAACAGAATTGCCAACCTTTCAGGAAATAAATGAGCTAGTTTCCTAAGTGCTCTTTAGAACACCTATGAGCCGACTTGAGAACACTTAACATATTGCATGGAAAGAGGAGCATGTTGCAGGATCACGGCAAGATGATCCTTGCCCTGCTATACTATCCATGTAGCTAGTTAAAGCAGATTTCTGGCTGCATGACAGTTTTGTCCTCTATTATGAGTCTGCAACATGCATCCCATGCAGTAGGAAGCACGTCAACACTGATAATGACATAAAGGCCAGATTCTTACAAAGCAGAGTAAAACCCTGATAAAGATTTTAAGGGTATCATAAAGTAAGCAGGTGACTGCTGGTACAAACAGAGTGGGGTAATCTACTGCATTTATTATTTAAATAAATAAACAGACTGTTCCCATTCTGCAGATAAGTGCTTTTCTCATATGCTCACACTAGGATTTTTTTGTATGGTTATTATTTCCAGAGATCCATTTCTGGCTGTCAATTAGAAAGCTATGTAAGATTTTTATTTCACTTAAGAACCAAATAAATGAGCACAATGATTTTCCCTCTGTTTCTAACATGCCTTTAGTCTGCACTGTCTTAAAACTTTCAAAACATACTTTTAACCCATTTTGGTTGTGTGAATGTTAAGTAAAAGTGTCTTATCACATTGTACAGAATGTGTATGTTGACAAGCACGTGCTGTGGAGAGGAAAGTGTGAAGACTTTCAGGCTGGCATTTGTAACCAGAAGTTGGTTTTGTGGATTTGTGTTCTGAAGTTCTAGCAAGCATGGCTGCCTTTGATTTCACCATTAAGGTTTACACTAAGAAAACATACCTTTAAATAAACAATGATAACCCCACTGAAGTGGAACAAGCTTCTACCTCTGTTTAAAGCAAACAAACAAAAAAACGCCCAAAAACCAAAATCAAACACTTCCCCCACCCCAGTGGATATTAGCCCTGCTACTCTTATTATAAACAACTTCTTTTACAACAACATTTTCACAGTAGTTAATAGAAGCTAAAGCGAATACAGGAATGATGCTCTCCCAGCTACGTTAAGAATAACAACGTAGCATGGAAGTTTATAGTTCTATAGGTTCTATAGGTTCGGCTTACTTAAGTAACCACCAAAATTGTACCCAAGATTCTCCACTGACTCTTTTTCAGGTTGCAACTGTCCAAGAGGTATCTAGGCCAATATTTAGAGTCACGCTGGCTAAACTACATGGCAGTCAGTCAACTCAAGTTATATCAGCACTACCTGTTATGTTACAGACATTCAGTATGAAGTAGGATCTCATACTTCGATGCCACTTTCACGTATGATACAAAAACACTGTAGACAAGATATGGTTTCAAAGTCACATTTTATCATCAATAACTACAGATCGAAATTATGCTATGAGAAAAATGGGTGGGCACAAAAACAGTGAACTTAAGATGTTCTAAAAATCTGGTGTCAAAATATGCAATAAAGCCAGGAACTTCACTCTTTGCTAAATAAAGTTTGTGAGTGATGTATAGGATGTCTGGAATACTAGTTCTACAGCATACAGAGTATACTGATAAGGTTTTCATCCTTAGTTATACCATCTTGTTCTGCAACTCAGTTACCTCAGACTGTGCAAAGAAAGGATGTGTCACTTTGTGTCCAGTACCACCTAAACTATCCCACTCTGTGTCAGCAGTGCTGTGCTTTGAGGTGCCACTTCTCAGATGACAACAAAGCTCAGATCCTAATCACATGTGGTTACTGCGCCATCAACCTGAAATAGGCAATCTGGAAAAAAACCAAACAACTAAGTAACTGCAGCAAAGGAAGTTATTTCCTTTTTCTTTAATGAAACTATTCCAACTAACCCCAAGTCTTACATCACCACTGTGCATCAGATGGCTAGAGGCAACTAGCTATGGATGCGTAACTCTTGAAAACTTCTGATCATCATCTAGAATAGTCAAGTGATCACAATTAAGCCCCACAAATTATTTGTGAAATTTCTTAGGAATTTGACAGTAAGCTCAAGACACTGAAAAATACTCATTCTACCAATATGACATTTTTTTTTCTCTGCAAGACATGTTTTAGTGTATTATGTCTTGAAAAGTGTGTTGTTTCTTTTTTAATACAAAAATGTAACTGCTGTAGGGACTTGCTTTCCTGTACATCAACTGTCCTTACATCTTTACCTTTGTCTGAGATTGGATTAATTCTGCAGTGCTCTTAATTCTTCTGTAACCAGAAAGAACCAGCTGGTGGGTCTCCCTGATCAACTGTTCTGCACAGTTAGAAAATAAAGTTTACTGAAAAGTAGCAGAGAGACAACAGGCATGGCCAAACTCTATGTTAAAAAGTTACCTTACGAATAACAATGGAATAATGAAGAACAATGAATCAGGATACCAAATGACTTTCAGCAATATGTTCTACACTTCTAACAGAAATGCTTTATGTGTTTTTCATTTCCATTCTGAAACATTATTCAGCCAATGAACGTCATTTTATTTCCAGAATAATATTCCGTTCCTGCTGAGTTTCATTTACTTAGAATAAAAGTTGTCAGTCATATGCCAAAAGATGCGTTTTACATAGTTATATTTAAATGTAGGGCCACTAACCTGAATGTCCCCTGTATGCAATATTTTTCACAATATGAACGTGGAAAATAAAGTGAAGATTTTCTGAGATATCTGTATTTATCTTGTTTTTCTTATGTGCCACAAGAGGTACGCATAAAGAACCAATATGTTTTTCGTTGGTTTATGAGTAACTAAGTATGAAGCAGCATTTTGGTTTTAGCCATTAGGACATGGATTGCAACTCCTGATGATGAATATTTATTAAGTTTTTTATTAAGTTTGCTCCACTGAAATGGTAATGTTTTTGAAGTGAAAATGAATTCCAGTGAAAGATATGCCAGACATGCTGAAATCTGACTTTCTGATAAGGCAAGATATAGGTAATGGTACTATAAACTATTCCAGTTCTATTACGTCTCCAAGGATGGAGCTTCCACCACCTCACTGGGCAGCCTGTTCCAGTGCCTCACCACCCTTACCGTAAAAAAACTTCTTCCTTATGCCCAGTCTAAATTTCCCCTCTTTTAGTTTGAAACCATTTTCCCTCGTCCTATCACAACAGAACCTACTAAAGAGTCTGTCCCCTTTCTTCTTAAAGCCCCCCTTTAGATACTGAAAAGTCACTATCAGGTCTCCCCAGAGCCTTCTCTTCTCCAGGCTGACCAGCCCCAGCTCTCTCAGCCTGTCCTTGTAAGGCCTTGTAAATGATCCCATCCCTTGGATCATTTTTGTGACCCTGCTCTGGACACACTCCAACAGGTTCATACCTCTCCTGTACTGAGGCCTCCACATCTGGATACAGTACTCCAGGTGAGGTCTCACCAGGAGAGTTTTGACAGGGCTGTAAGTACTTTTAAGCCTACATTAATATCTACATGATTTTTTCCACACCTTGCCTAGGACTTAATCTGTAGGTATTCCTGTAAGCATGCCAGCTGGATTAAATTCTACACAGAATACTCCCAGCTCATGTCTTTTTTTTCCTCCAATGAATCTTCTTCCGTAACTATGTTATGTACAGATATTTTTATGATCAGGAAGTCAACCTGCACTAAATATCTTCTTCCTAAAGCAAGTAGATTTACAGCTACAGTATAATATTCTTTTAGGCCCATTCACCATTCCCTGCCTTAGGCTAAAGGTAACACTTACAGCACCTCTCCTCTTTCATTGCTACTATGAGAGGATCTACTATGAGCTTCCATAAATACCTGCCACCAGGTAGCCAAAGTAATACTATTCCAAAAAGAGATTTTGTTTCTAGTACACATAATTTCTGAAGAATGACAGAAATGTCTCTTGGCTCTGAAGACAGCAATGCACAGCTGCTACATGCAAGTCAATACCTGTGATGTTGAATCCATACTGAGTGGGGACAGAAAGACAAAAAAGTCATGGAAACTCTTGCATGAAATACAGTGTTTCTGGGGAGGCGGGTTCATAAATATGAATCAGCCAGCTTGACTGAACTGGAAAGATGTGATTCCTGGGCAGCCATTGAAAATATCTGCCTAGGACACTTACACTTTTATTGTCCCCTTTATTTACCAACACTTAAGAGATCACGTTCAGGAAAAACAAATTTAAAAAAAACAAACACTAAAACCAAAACCATTAAAATAAATAAATAAATGAAAAGATAATTGCAAACCTCTGAGAGTTGTGAACAGGATCTCTAAAAAGCTACCTTAAAGGAGTTCCACTCCTGCCTTCAAGACTTGTTACCATTTTCGTGCTTCACTGCAACATAACTATAAAATATAAAGACTGTTGAAAGGGCAGCATGCAGAACCGATAAGCAAACTTCTCTATTCATCTTGAATTACTCAGATGATGATTCAACTAATGATCAAGCAGTTCAGACTCAAAATGGAAATTAAGGTTTCTTCCCCCATCCCATTATTTTAAATTCTACAAGGTAAAAGGTGGAGGAGTGGGGAGCATTCATGCCCCCAGAAACAACTAGTGACAAGTTATGATATTTGAGGCTTCTGCCAATTCCTTGCTGTTCTGAGGAGTCAGATAATATATTTTTAGATTTACAGATTCCAGATCTTAACTTCAGTAAGTCTGTTATGTTCAGCTTGTATAACTTTGAAGACTTTTCCAACAGAAAAAGCTGACCGTTAGCAAACTTCTGTCTCTTAGTGTGGGGAGACAGTGGGAATGGACAAATTTAAAATGAATATCTCTTTTAATCAGAGCCTATTGACTTTTATTAAGTTTTTCTTATATCACTGGTGCACAAAATAAAGTTTTTATACAATGCAACTTAGTGTCTTCTGAGATTTTGTGCATGTGTACATGCATGTATATATCTGCACCAGCATAGAAGAGATGAGTAGTTACACGTGTGGATGGTATCCATTTGTCTAAACATGAGGTGTCCAGTGCCATTTTTACTATGTTCTCTCCTCTCCAGCTACTGCTCTGAAAGGTGATGTGTTTCCTCTAGGTCCTCTGCCATCAGCCCTATGTGAGTTTCTGATGCATTGGATGGCACTCAATATTATGATTAGGCTACCAAGTATCATCCAAAACTCACGTATGTGGACTTCAGTTCTAAATTGCAGAAAGCATTGGTCAGAATTATTACTCATTGTATGGGAACTGTTGAGTCACGGCCTGAACCACTGATTGATCACCTGGGGAAAGAACCCAGTCAGCTCTGGGAGCACAGGTGAAGGCAATTCATCTGTGTGACTGGAAGGGGTGGAGCCTGGCTGCACCTCTCTTAGACCTCATTTAAGGGCTGACTGGCACTGTGGAAGGATCTCTTTCTAGAGAACCCTCCCTGGTGGAGTTTTCCCCTGTCAACCTGGAATCTTCTGATACAGGTAAGCAATCTTCTTCCCTTATAGCACCTTTCTATTGTGCCAATCCTTCCATTGTATCTGTTGAATTGCTACACTCATACACACAATTTTCATCCAAGATCAAGTTCCATACTAGGAAATGCAACTCTTAGAGTAACTTTTGTGAATTACACCAAAGAAAGAAGAGACAGAGAGTGTTCAGAGCTTCTTTCTGACAAATGTCAACAGAGCAGGGAAATGGACAACATGCCATTATATGCTTATATAAATGCAAGTTTTTATCAATACTTACATAGACTGATTCAATGCACAAATGTCAGTGAGTGAAGACACTATGACAAATCTTGGGTGCAAGCGTGAGAGTAAAATAAAACCTGCCAGATGCAACATGCCATTTAAAAACAGAGCTGAGCAAGAAAAGAATTGCTTGTCTCTCACTGCAAAAAGACATAACATTGCATTTCAATGAACTCCTTGTCTTTTAGGCAGTATCAGAGAAGGTCAGCCAACACTTAACTAGTTGCTGACATGTACTTTGCCATCAGTCTCACATAGGTATCTTGCAAAAAAATAAATCCAAGCCATTTTAGAGAGGAAAACTTCATTTTGTATGTAAGGTATTACCCTACTCTTCTACTACTATTTTTGAAATAGAAATGTTAACGTCTCTTTACGTTGGTGTAAAGAAAGGCTGATGGCATAAGGCTGCTAGCTACTTCAAGAGGACAAATTTCTATGGCAGCTCTAAGCCACAATGTCTCCACAGTATCAGAAAGAAAAGCACATTGCCTGTTATACTGATTTCTGAAATAAACCTTTGAAACTGTCTGCTTACAAACAGGCCTGATAGATATTGTGCAGCTGAGAGTTTTTGAGTTTGGTAACCGGAGGAAAGAAAATACCCATTGAGGATCTTTAGAGCAAATTGGTACCGTATCATCATTTTATGGCAAATGCAGGTTTTCACTGTGTTATATAATCATTTCTCCATGGCAAACAAAATATGAAGAAAATGACACAGACATTTGAATTTATAAAGACAATCTGCAGTGCCAGCATTCTTATTGTGCAATTACAAAGCCAATCCTTGCCTTCCTTTGAAATGAGAAGTCAAGATTCTTTGGCCACACCATTTCTGCAAATCAATCGAAATCTATTTTAAATGCATTCTGTTAAGTGCTTGTATGGAACTAAAACACGGGGAGGGCATCTTTTCTTCCCTGCCCGTAAGAAAGAAAAGATCCCAGACTGAAGGTAGACAAACCCGGAGCAATCTTTATCATTTCACATTTCTTTCTCCTTGTCTAGCTTATTCATATCAAAATCCTTACAGCTCTATTTTGTGGTAAAACTTGCATGCAGCAGACATGCTCCTAAAATTACAACAAAGAATCTTAAAAAGGGAAGTAAAAAAAAAAATGTGCATTTTCTATCCTTATACTGTAAGCAAAGGTGCTTCCAATGACATTTTAAATGTCTGGCATTACCCTGTAGAAACAACTTACAAGTAAATCCAATATATCTGTTTAGTTTCAGAGTAATTTTGAGTAGGTTGTATATCTGGAAAACAAATATCTGCATCTTTATAATAAATAAAAATACTAACCTGCCAGGGCCGATCCCAATCAAGAGGAATAGGAAATGCTCCAAACCAGCCTCCTAGTATACTGCACATTGTAGTAATCTGTAGGCTGTTTTCCCAGATGGACATAGCTCTGTTAAAAAAAAAAAGTGTGTTACAGGATTTCAACAGCAGCAAATGTTACCAGTTTAAAATGACATGCAAATAAACACTGCGAAGTAAATACAGACTGCATGTTACACCTCTTAAGCCGCATTACATCCAAGTTCAACTGCACAGGAGGCAGGAAGAATTTCTCGCATGCTGGTGAATTCTTCTTGCACAGCCAATCAAAACATAGTGTATGACAACAGATGGTAGTGACTTCGGTTCTCAGTTTACAGCCTCCTACCAGCAGTGACTTCAAAAGTTTTGGAAAATGTGGGTTTCTGTTTATTAGGTAAGTACTTATTGTCCATCATCAGTTTACCGAGTGATTATTTTGCTTCCTTCAAGCCATGGACTTCTGAGTTCTTTGTGCATTTCAAAACACTGCAGGGCATAGTACTGAGGGATATGAGTTCAAATCCCTACTCCAAATCAGTAAGGTACAAGATCTGAGTCTTAAATTTGCTCCATCTAGATTATAAACACAAATCTAGCTTTAGCCAATGAAGGAAAGAAGATGGGCATTTTACACCGAGAAGTCTAGGTGAACTGCAAACCCCAAGTTTCACAAGTGACATTTAGGTTGCGTGACATGAAAGCTTTAAACCTTTAACCCTTGTTTTGAAAAGTCTAAAGTACTCAGAAGTAAAGTCTAAAACATGTAACTCGCTGCTGCATTCAATATTGATGGAACCATGTATAAGTGTAGGACAGACAGTTTCTACTGCTTGCATAATATTAGTCATACTGATTATAATATTTATAATGCGATGTTGACATTTTGGGCAGAAACAGCACTATTTATTCTATGTTAATCCCATTGCTGCAACTTAGAACACTAGATCTGAGCACACAACTCTATCTTCTTGTAACTTGAAAAGAAAAAAAAAACTAGTCTGCACACGAAAAACTGTAAATTATTTCCAGAAGCTGAATAACTGAGCTGCGAGCCAATATGGAGAGGAAACCATTCGCTACAGCCCTAAAGCAGTGAAAGAGGCAGCAGAATACGCTAAGGACTGACTGAGGTACGTTTGTATCACACAAGACATCCTATCTGGTAAACGTACGCACATACTGCTGCGCCATATGGAGATGCTAGATTGAGTCCAAAAGCAAAATAACAGAATGAGCAAGGCACGGTGCCCAAGTGAAGAACGGTTCTCGGGAGTTTGGCAACAATTTCAACTTCTAACTCATCCACATAGACAAAGCATGGACACACAGGCCTCTCAAACCTGGCATGACTTGTCCTCCAACAGTATACTGCAGTAACAACGCACTGATCATTCACTGCTCTGCATGGAGTGTCAGCTATCAGGATTTTTGTAGTAGTCATTAACGCACCACACAAATCCTTCATTAGTATGAGGAGCAATGTTTATGAGCTTTATATATACACATACATGCATCTATATGTTGTATGGGAACTGCTGAATCATGGCCTGAACCTCTGATTAACCACCTAAGGCAAGCGCTGAGTCAGCAATGGGAGCACAGGTGAAGGCAATTCAGCTGTGTGACCAGAAGGGGTGGAGCCTGGCTGCACCTCTCCTAGACCCCATTTAAGGGCTGACTTCCACTGAGGAAGGATCTCTTCCTGGAGATGCTCCTTGTGGAGTTCTTTTGCAAGCTGGTGACACTGGTGAGCACCTTTCCTTTATATCTAACTATTCTTACCAGCCTAACTCATCTGTAGAATATCTGTATACTTACCTTGCATATGTATTCATATGAAAACTAAGTTTTATAACTTCTGTATTTTTAAACTACTGATAAAACTGTAACTGAAATCATTCTACAGGCAAAACTAGTGATATTTAAGATGGTAAATGATGACTAGTGGCATAATAATATTCTTAAAACCTCAAATCATTTCAAACCTTATTCATAATACAAGTTGAGAGCCGTTTTAAATAAGATCTGAATTAAGAGGTTAGTTGACATAAAATGTCTTAAGGTAGATCCCGGATATCCAAGATGGAGAACTCTGCACTGAAATACAAAGCAGCGCACTCCTTTGATGCCCACCTTTACAAAGGAGACTTCCAAATCTGTGAGTACACAGTACACTGACAAGTGATGAAATGGGAGAAATGAGAACTAGACAAAGTACTTCTGTACTTCACTTGGTTCATTTAATTGCTCACAAAGTGCACTCAGCGCAAAAACACGAATCATGAGATTTTCTATCTGAGCTACAATTGTGTTGCATGTAACTATTTTCTGCATTCCAACAACGTCTCCCTGACCCACCAACATCCCCCAACCCTTATATAACAAACAAACCTGCAGTGTCATAGATCACACCATACCATGCAATGGCACACAGAATCTGACCCTTACAGGCAAGCAGACTTAGACTGATCTTTTTTGAATGCTAATTGAAAGTGATTTTACTCAAGGTGACAGCTTTGCTGGAAGTGCTGCAATTGCAAACAGAGAAAGCTAAGCACCTCTGCAGGAAAAAAAAAAATAAGCACTTGGCAAGATTACCTCCAAGATATTTATGCTGAATAACTCAATTGTACCATAGCTATTACAGTGCAATAGAGTAGATAGCACAAGTTACTTGGATGTAACCTTGTGAATAGACCTCCAAGAAAATATTAGGTCTAACAGTATTTTCACACTAGACCACCACCTTAACATAGCAGAAAGATTTCACGGCTATCCAGAGCAACAGCTGGCTAATTAATATTAAAATCTGTCACTTGTTTACATTTGATTTATTAAGATAAACTTTCTTTTTATAGATGCCCTCTCCTACATTTCTGTAAAGACAAAAGCACAGCAGATCTCAATCTTATAAATATTGCAAACGAGCAACAAACATAAATGTCAATGATTACTTCAGTCTAAGTTGTAGACATAGTTTTTAAACAATTCCTCTTTCATTCTACGCTACGCTCCTACTCAGACTTTCCAGCTTGTTGTGCCAGTGCAATTCAATTCTCTAAACATTTCTTTCAAGGCAAACAGCCATGCTGTTCTTACCTAAATGCCCTTTTCCCCCATTCAACCAGTCCTACCTCATTCCATGCGGTTAAGCTAGGATACAACCTTTGAATAAATCATTCCTACGCTCATTTAACATCTACTGTTACTCATTCATGAGGTCAAATGATAAAACACAGACTTATTTTCAAAAGGGCAACTTACTACAACCTATAAAAAACCTGCTACAATATTTCTACATAATCTATTTTCATTCAAAGGGTTGCATACCAAACATCATTAATAAATGCACATTTAATCAGATAAAGTCATATGGCTCCCTATTAACAAGCATGTACAAAAACATCATAGCAAAACAATCCTGTTTCCTATGCAATGATTATGCTGAAATAACATGAAGACGTGGACGATGAAAGACATGCATTTAAAATCTAACCTGGCATAAAGACAGGCAGTTGCCAAACACAGAATCATAGAATGGCCTGGGTTGAAAAGGACCACAATGATCATCTAGTTTCAACCCCCCTGCTATGTGCAGGGTCGCCAACCACTAGACCAGGCTGCCCAGAGCCACATCCAGCCTGGCCTTGAATGCCTCCAGGGATGGGGCATCCACAACCTCCTTGGGCAACCTGTTCCAGTGCGTCACCACCCTCTGTGTGAAAAACTTCCTCCTAATACCTAACCTAAACCTCCTCTGTCTCAGTTTAAAACCATTCCCCCTTGTCCTATCTCTATCCACCCTCGTAAACAGCCGTTTCCCCTCCTGTTTATATGCTCCCTTCAAGTACTGGAAGGCCGCAATGAGGTCCCCCCGGAGCCTTCTCTTCTCCAAGCTAAACAATCCCAGTTCCCTCAACCTTTCCTCACAGGAGAGGTGCTCCAGCCCTCTGATCATCTTAGTGGCCCTCCTCTGGACCCGCTCCAAGAGCTCCACATCCTTCCTGTACTGGGGGCCCCAGGCCTAACATTTGTTACTACTTTTCACCTATTCTCCCCAGTTGCAAAACTTCCACAGACTAACAGGTGAAGCAGCAATGATTTGTTTTGGCTAAATAACACTATGATTTTATTAAATTCTTGCAAGGTATTGTTTTTATTACCCTATTCACTCCTTCCACTGAAAATAAAACCAAGCATAACCAACCTGGATAAGGATTTAGATACTTCTCAGTAAGCTGAGAACTGATATATAACAAAAGCCAATATATAAACTACTATAAACAGTTTCCAATTCCTTATTTCTGATCTTCTCTACACAGCTTAACTAAATGTAACTCCCTTCAGTCAGCAGGACAATACAACTTTTTGTTTTCTTTTGAGATGAGAGTTTACCCTTACGAACCGTTAAAAGGGAATGAATGCTAATGTCTTATTAAACTTCAAGAGTATGTGGAGCTTCTTTATGTTTCAGAGTTCCAGTCTTTCAGTAGTCCTGTTATTTAGCGTGTGAAGAAAGGCAAAAGAGATAGAACACTTCTGAAGAACATATTATCCTTGACACATGCTAACGTAATGGCTTCTGCTAGAAAAAAAAATTACATTCATTTAAATGTGCTCTTGAAAAAAAAAGAATGCTTGAAACCTCTGACACTGAGGAAAGCTTTCTTTGAAATTTGAAGAAGAACAAGGGCAAAGATTACATAAGACGACAGTAGAGTATATACTATTTTCACAATTACATTTAAGTTAAAAATACTGTTAAAATAATACTGATTTTAGCTGCTATTCCTACTCTAAAAACTGTTTTTATAGAGCTAACATTGGATCAAGTGCAAGATTCTTCCTCTATAGCTCACTCACAGGTCTCCTCTTTATTATAATCATTGTACTGGACGGCAGGATGCTTTCACTCCAGTAAAATGCTCATTTGAAACTTTACCTCCTCCAAACACATATAAAGTAAGGCTTAGCCTCTGGATACCAGAAATAAAAGGCCAGTTTTCTGAATCAGTGTCTTCAAAATAAATAATACTGTTTATGTCAGAAAAGCTTTCGTAGACCTGTCATTACAAAAGTGAAACAACATCCATAATTCAGAGAGTTTCCTTCCCCAAAATAAAATAATAATAAAAATTCTACGATATTCACATCAATTCAGTCCATTTCTATTCCGGTTAGAAATTAGAATAGAACAGAACTTACCCATTTCTACTAAATACTCGTATCCAAGCTTGTATGTTTGGTCCCAGCAAACATAAACATTGTAAAGTAGTAAAGGTAGACAGGAGAACTGCAAACAAAAATGTCTCAGTCACTGACCTACAAAGAAGCAATATAACAAAATCATGTTATAAATACTAATTTTCTAAGAGTTCTAAGATTTAGGAAAAAAAAAATTCTCAATCAACTTGTGAAAGCACATGTGCTTTCTTAAGCCTCGTGTAGAAGAATAAAGCTTTTTCTTATTATTCTAGAACAGTTCAAAAAGGTAGAAGAAAATCACTATTGTCTGTTGCCTCAGCAAAGACTGAAATGTAGTTTATTAGCCCCTGATACCTGTATCATTTAAATACAAGTCAGTTTTGAATACTTGGATATTTACTTCATTATTCAGTTTATTTTTCTAGCTTGACACTGTGGAAGCAGCCATGAAACCAAACACTGGTTAGGTTGCTTTCTGGTGTTCCTACTTTCTTTATTAAATTATGCCTAAAAATTTACTTATATCAGAAGGATGAAAGATATGCAAGGTGCGTATTTTATAATCTTAGGAGAAAAATAATTAAACAAAACTTAGCAAGCATTTGTACCCATACAAAGACCGAGTGAAACATGGAAAATACTTGTACCCCTACATAGAACAAATATTAAAGTAAAACAAGTTGTTTCTAAATGTCTCACAGAACAGATCTCCAAATACATGAAATCTGTAAGAGCCAACTTCTACAAAGACAGCCACCCTGCTTCCTCCAGCCAGGAGCTTATTTTTCAACTTTCAATGTACCAAGTAATATATAAGAATTTATACCAATATCTGCTAGGAGAACTCCCCCTTAAAGCGTTTAGAGAAAAATAGGGTCTTCTGACTTACTCTATGAGAGGTGCTCCATAAAGAACAATAATCGCATGAAATAGTATGCAAGACATGAAAAAGTATATACAGCATTTTAGAAATCTGGATATCTAAAAAAGAGCAATAAAATATCAGAATAATGTTTCAAAAGTAAAGAGAATATAAATAACATACTTAGCTTATATGTATCTCATCAACAGCATCACACACTACTCTTTCTCTAGATATTCAGTTTTAGCAACAGCACAGTACGTATTCAAACAGGTATTCCTTAAACAACGAATGAATGAAAAGACCACACTCACTCCATCCAACATTTCTTCATCCATCTTATAATAAAACAAATATAAAACATATAACTGGAAATGACAACATAATCAGAGATGGTTTCACATTCTGTGAAAGATGTCTTTTAATGAAAGTAAAAAAAAATTCAAAGTAAGAAAGTACATAATATGAAAAAAGACGTTCAGAATCAAAAGCTGTATTTAAAACCGTAAGAAATTAAAGCCACTCTGTTTTGAAACGTGGCATCGTACATTCTAAATCCCTTTGAAAAATGTCTGTGGCTATCTGTAGATCTACATATAACTGTCTATGAAATTAAATGACAGCTTCTGGGTACTCACTATATCATACAAAAAGACGGACACTGGATAAACACATCTGGCTAGGCCTGTTCTGATCAGGTTACAAATGGAAATCCATCTCACTTGACCACTTCTTTGATATTTATCATTTATGCTAGGCTGGGATGAAACTTCACCTAGAACATATAAGCCTACTTCATTTTCAAATCACAGATGGTTAAAAGACTTGTTTTCCATGATGATTTTATGTATTTTACATCCCCCCTGTCAGCAGTTAACAGTTTTACACACAAAGATACTACTTTCTGGGATGACTGCTTAACTCTCTAAGAATCACTGTAAGAGCACTGTCTGACTCAGCTGGTGGGAGTGCACAACTAAGCTGACTTCAAATGGTATTCTACCACTCCTGATCTAGCTGTGTTTTACTCCAAATGTGCTCTCTTCTAACCTGTTATATTGGGATCCATACCCTTAGCGGTCCTGTTACAAACTGTAACTACAAAAAAATCTCCCAGATTCTTCTGTGTGCAGATTTAGTCATTCAAGGAAATGCAATCATTTTGACATTTTTCAACTTCACTTTTTTAAAGTTTACCAACTTTCAGAGAATCACAGAACAGTTTAGTTGGAGGGGGCCTCAAAGCCCACCCATTTCTAACCCCCTGCTGTGGACAGGCCTGCCACCCACCAGCTCAGGCCACCCATCCAACCTGGCCTTGACACCTCCAGGGATGGGGCTCTCACAGCTTTTCTAGGCAGCTGTGCCACTGCCTCACCAACTTTTAGTAGTAATGAGCTCTTCTCTCTTTTACATCTCAAATCCTACACATGAGAAACTACACAAGAGTGAAGCATCTCTCGGCAATACTGAAGGTCAGGCCTAGACTGTGAAGTGACTTTCATGCCCATTCTGGTGTGCCCTGATTCCTCTCAGCACACAAACTGTTGGTGGTTAGTGTTAGTCTCGTGACTACAAATCACAACCCATGTGCAACAAGTGGCAGGGGATGGCTCACCCCAGCGGGCTGCTGGCAGGTCCAGACAGAGTTAAGCACTCCAACAGCTTCAGCTCATGCTGTGCTCTGCTCACTCATGGAAAACAAGAATTCACCACCAAAAGTTGTAACTTCTTTCTCATCTCATCATTTCAGTGACAGACTTAGCATCCTCTCTACATCACTAGGTAGGAATCTAAGAAAAAACAAATCTTACCTTGTTAGACAGTGAGCTTCTCTTAGAAGACGGACTTGGCTTTAGGATTAAACACAAGCTTATGCTAAGGACGCTAACACAAACAGAACAAACACACAGCCACGTGAGGTGCGTGCCCAAAACCGAGAACCCATCCAGGAACAAAGCCGGCACGAGTGCCGTCAGGACGATGGAGACGGCGCAGAACAGGTTGGCAGCCAGCAGCCTCCTCAGCTCTGCCTCCTTCATCGCGCCCTGCCGCCAGCCACCTGCAAGACAGCGAGCGGCACTCGGTCACCGGGACGCAGCAGCACCAGCAAGGCGCTGAGAGCGCTCTGGGGGCAAGAAGGGCTTTTTTCGCGGCAGAATAACGACCCTCGCGGTCTCACAACGTCCCGAGCCGCGCTCGCCCCGCGGGGCGGCCTAACAACGCACAGGGCCCACCCGGCCCTTACCCGGGACGCCGGCCGCCCGGCAACAGGATCGCGTCAGCTCCGGGGCGGGCCCGGAAGCGGCGGCTGTTGTCCTGGGCCGCCATGGTGTGCGAGAAGTGTGAGTATGGTGGGCTTGGAGGGGTCTCCGGCACTAGGCGGGTGCTGAGGGCAGCGGGCAGCGCAGTTCTAATCGTTTCTTTCGTGATGTTTCTTTCCGCAGGTGAGAGGAAGCTGGGCACGGTGATCACTCCTGATACGTGGAAGGATGGGGCGAGAAACACCACAGGTAGCGTCGGTCGCACAGTGTTCCCCGCGGGTCTTTCGGAGGGCTCGGAGCCAGCCGGGTGCATGGGCTGTCACAGCCCCAGCGTCTGCAGTAGTTACCGGGTTGGCTCTTCACTGCTGTAGTTTCCTTTGAGCGCAGTGAAGGTTTGTTTGCCTTGAGCTTTCTGGTGTTGAACTTGTCCACCTCATTGCAGCCTTCCAGTATATAAAAGGGGATTATAAACAGGGGGGGGAATCAACTTTTTACTTTAGTAGATAGTGATAGTACAAGGGGGAATTGTTTTAAGCTCAAGGAGGGAAGGTTTAGATTGGATGTCAGAGGGAAGTTCTTTGCTGAGAGAGCGGTGAGGTGCTGGAACAGGCTGCCCAGAGAGGTTGTGGATGCCCCATCCCTGGAGGTGTTGAAGACCAGGTTGGATGGGGCCCTGGGCAGCCTGGTCTAGTACCAGATCTGGAGGTTAGTGGCCCTGCCTGAGGCAGGGGGTTGGAACTTGGTCCTTGGGGTCCCTTCCAACCAAAGCCATTCTATGATTCTGTGTTTCCGTGATGATCTTTCCCCTCATATTGAAGGATGATACGCAGGGCCTACCCATGCTCTGTGCTATGTGCGTCGCGTCGCTCTGACCACACGTGCACACAGAGAAATGTATTGCCTTGTGGTTGTATTCTTTTTATAGAAAGCGGTGGCCGAAAGCTGAACGAAAACAAGGCATTGACCTCAAAGAAGGCAAGGTTAGTATTTAATCTCGATTTCAGCTTAAAAAAAAAGGGCAATTTTCTGCAACTGAGACCTCACTTTCTCACAAAGCAGGGTAACTGCTCAAAACTTGTCCAAAGTACACCTTAAAAATTTTTTTGGAGGGAGTTAAAAAATGTTATTCCTTGGTGAAAGTGTGTCTGTATGTATTTCATGGGGGCTTTCTGTGGAATTACAGAGCCTGGGCAGCTGTATTGCTGCAGGCATCCCTAAAATTGGTAAGAATTGGTGTTTGTGTTAGGAGAGGAGCTGAAAAGGCTATCCGTCCGTTTTTGTAGCAGGAGAGTTGGACTAGATGACATTTAAAGGTCCCTTCCAACTCAAATGATTCTGTGATCTTCCATGCTGAGATTGCCTGTTCAATCTCTTGAGCATCTCCTTAATGTCTAAAGGATGTTCTGTTATTTTATGCCAGGGGCAAGCCATTGCTGGAATGTATTTTGAGTTCAAAATAGGCTTGTATCTTTAATAATAATATATGGTTTTAGTTCAGCTTTTATTTTATCTCTGTAATGCAAGAAATCTCTCTTAATGGAGTAAGTGGGAATTTTTCTATAGAAATTCTGTAGTCTGTTAGAGTTGACCTATTTATGTCCTTTTTCTTGATTATAGTTTTTTGCTGGAGTTTCTGTCTGTGTCCTCTCGCATAGCTTTTTTAGTATGAGGTGAAGGAGGTACTTGATTTCAGTGTGCATAAATAAAGTACTTCTCCATTTTTCCAGGTTTGATCCTTATGGAAAGAACAAATTTGCAATATGTCGAATTTGTAAGAGTTCTGTCCATCAGCCAGGGTCTCACTATTGTCAAGGATGTGCCTATAAAAAAGGTGAGTTTCACTGAGTACCATATCGCCCCACTTTGGTTTGAAATTAGAGACCAGGTAGAACTCTTGAGTTTGTTCTGTGTTGCAAAGAGAAGGCTGTGATGAGATTCAGTTATTATCTTCAACTGCAAATATGAAGGTGTAGAAAAGATGGAATCAGAGAGTCATGACTCTCTGACTCCATCACAGTGCACAGTGATGGAGAAGAGTGCAGAAGTCTTTAATTCCATATAAATAAATCAATTTTCACCACGAGGGTGGTGGTCAAACATTGTAATAACAGGGACTCAGAACCCTTATGAAATCTCTACTGGAGAATATAAAATTTTATCAGTCTTGTGAGTTTGAGGGGGTAAGCAAAAGGGCTCAAACGTGTAATCCATGTGGGGAAAATAGAGCAACATGAACTCAGTTACCTTATTAATACTGAAGAATTCACTTAGCACACAGATATGGGGTGGACGAATTGTTAGATGTAGAGTCACAGCTAACTAGTAATGAGTTTTGTTTATGGAATAATGCTGATTGTTCTACAACTGTGCACTGTGTCACTGAGTACGTGGTTTAGCAGTCTGCTAAAGGAGGGCTGCCTTTTCTAGTTGCTAGATGCTCACCTGCATCTGAATTCCGTATGATAGAACCTTGTTTTTTCTTAAGTTAATTGTCATTTCGGGTGGGCATCAGGATTTTATCTTTGTCTGCTTGTGCATCCTTCCAGGTAGAAACCTCAAAAATATCAGAAGTTAAACTTCAAATACGTTAGATTCTAATTCTGAACATGGAAGATGCTCAGATTGCAGCATGTTTCTAGAAGCAGCTGCAGTCCTAATGCTTGATGCTTCAACTGTTGCATGTCTCTGAAGTCTAGAGACCATCTAAAAAGTTCCTTACTCCTCACTTTTAGATCTGGAGTGAACACTGTATGGGATGGATTTTGAACTCCGAAGTAAATAACAAAGCATGTTCCCCACTGTTCTCTTTCCTAATGGACTCTTAGATGTGTGTCCAATCAAACGAGGCCTATATACAGAAAGTCATGATTTGTAGAGAGGCCACAGAAATAGCTGTCAGTTAATATATATGTTTTTTGTCTGCTGATGAATGATCTCTCAAAGCAAGATGTGTCCTACTGGACAGAATATTTGGCACCTTTCTGTTTTAGAAAAAGGGGGAAACATTGAGGAAACTCTCCCTTCTGCCCCTGCTGAACTTGAGTACTTTTTGCTGCTCCAGTCTTCTGGCTGGCCACTCTTTGGGTTTAGGTCAAAGTCCTCTGGGTCATCAGTTGTCTCTACTGCAACTCTCAGCTATTCTTGGTGTCCATTATATTTCTCTCTTCTATTCTGTAATTAACTTAATTCTATGAAATTGTATTCTTCTCAGCTTTCTCAGTTGTCGGTTAATCTTTCATTAGCTTTCAGTTTCTTGGTGCCTGTATTTCCTTAGCCTAGCTACTTTCTGTCCATCTCAGGCTACAGGAATTACAAAGTTTAGTAACATGCTATTTCTACCCATTTTTACTCACGGGATCCTTTCCTGGCTGCCCTCCAGTAGTTCAGCAAATTAGAGGCTTCAGGTGCTGCTGTGAATTGTAATGCTCTCAAAATAGAGTTTATTTTTTAAGCGGAAGTATTACATGTATGCTGCAAATATTAATTCATGTTAAAAATCATATTACTACTTCTGAAAGTGCAGTATCTGGTGAGAAGGTGCACAGGTAGATTGTCAATTAGAAGTCTTTAACAGTTTCTTGAAAATTATCCTTACTAAAACATATTAACTATGTTTTTGAAGAAAAGATAATGATTGTTTAATAATTTGGACACCTTTTGTGTGTTTGTAGGCATCTGCTCCATGTGTGGCAAGAAGGTCTTGGATACGAAGAACTACAAGCAAACTTCTGTCTAATTACATTGATCAGTTTTTCATGAACTTCTGACTTCTGCATCTTTGTACATTTACCTCTGTCCAATATTGTTTGTGAATATTGCTTTCTGGAAGATAATACACTTTCTTGGAATGAGTTTAGGGGAGAAGACAGCCTGGTTGTTTCTGTAGAAATGAACACGATATTTGATTTCTGTTGTTTTAGCACGAATGTTAACCAATATGTAAAGATAATGGCTTGCGGCAGCTGGTACAGCTCAAAGTGATAGGTTGAAACTATGTTACTATCATGTCAGATCCTTGAGGTTAGCACTTACTGTTCTGTTGTCCTACCTTTAATCTTCTTGGTGTTAATACTTAACAGATACATAAAATATGAGCTTATATCACCTCATTAAAGTACTATTGTTAATTAGTTCTGTGCTTATAGGTATTTATATTTATGCTCATCCCTAACTATTATGTCCTGCACTTTGAAGTGCTGCTTTTCAGAGTTTAATTCCATTGTTCTGATCCAACAGTAGGGTTTGTTGAATCACAAGCTGTTAAACTACTGAAATGCAGTGTGTTGCTGCAAAAGTAAGAACTGGCAGAGTAAGATTGATTAGCTATTCCCGTGTCAAATCCTAAGCAGATTTTGCATACAGCATCTGGTGGCCCAAGGCAATAAAATAATGAGCATCAATTTCTAATGCCAGGTCTCAGTCTCCTTATTCCCTAAGTTAGTGTGGTTTCTAAACACTTGTTTTGAAACTGGCTCTTGAATTCTGTGATGTGATTGTTTATATAAATGTCAGATTGAAAGATCAAAACAGGCTGCCTTCTCCTTAGCACTGTTTGGAGATAAGACTTGAAGCATGCACCTGTGAACGCATGAGGCTGCATTTCTTTCATCCTTTTGTAATTTCTACATAAGAAAGCAATTTTTCTTATAAAGCATAATAAATTGAATTCGTGGTAGGATTTTAATTAGACCTTTTTGTTTATTCCTCTTGCCATCTATACTTAGCAAATTCTTACAGTTTTGCAACTTATTTTCAACCATAATGGAGAAAATATCAATAGGAATGTCCCTGTGAATAGATTTTCTAGTTTAAATTTCCTTTAGTTCTGTTATCTACTACAGAGACAATTGCATGTATGATAGAGACTGACCAGTCACTGTTCTTTCTGTGTGTTAATGTGAAAAACTGAACAGTAAGTGCATGGAATAGCTGGTGTACAGTAACATCAATTCTAATGTCAGTGTACATCGCTGTGGCACGTTCCTTCTGCAGATGAGAAAATGTCTATAGTGGACCTCATGCTTTGCAGCAAGTGCTTCTCAGTACAATTGTAAGAACATTTCAACCATTTGACAGACAAATTATGAGGTAGCTGTGAAAACTAAGTAGTCAGTATTGTGTGTGGATCGTTGTCCTATGTAACAGCAATTCTATACTGCACAGGCCCTGGCAACCATCAAGAGGCCCAAATGAGACCATGGTTAGTGCTGAGTGTATGTTCTAGAGAACATCTATCCTGTCATGCTGGAAACCATAATTTGTAGTGAGGTGACTGAATTTGGTTACTGCCTGCTGGATTTATGTAAGGCGGTTGTGCTGAAGGGTCTCACTTGAAAGTACTTGTTTTCTGCCTCTTTTTTCTCCTCTGCAGCTGTAGGGTATTTCCTGTGCAAGTGGTATCACTTATTGCACTGGCAGTATTGCATTAAATGTATGAAGACTATTAGAAGTGAAGGTTGTAGACCAAGTAATTCTAACCATGTGAAAGGATTAACCGGGGGAATGTAACTGGGCATCTATGCAAGTCACTTCTTGTGGTAAAGTGGTATCTTAAAACAATTGCAAAAGCTCCCACGTTTATAGAAGGAAATCTAAAAATCACAGGTAAGGTGGTTTGGGGATGTTTAAGGTACTCTGTAAGTCATTGGTAGGAGTTCCTGTGTTTTTTTAGAAGATAAAATGTGTATATATATATATATATATCCATATATATGTGTTTTTTTTCCTTCTCCTCCCTTAATTGGGTCAGACAATTTTCATCAACTTAAGTTTCCAACTTAGCCTTCACCTTTAGCTTTTTGATCTGACTCATTCAAAGTGATTTCAAGTGAAAGATCCTCTTATATTCTGCAAGCTCTTCATTCTTTGTGTATTCGTTGTATAAGATTAGTTTTGCCATTCTGTATATAAAGTTTTTCTTGCCTTCCTGATGTTTTCCAGCATCTTTATTTCAAAAATATGACTGTTTGTAATTCTTGAATGCATTGTATGAATTCAAGGTTATTTCATACTGTAAATACCATATTGAGTAAACGTGTACTTCATTTTGTAACATGTAAATAATATGATTCTGTTGTTCTGATGTTCTGATGCTGACAATCGGTTTATGAATGGAGCTTTTATGCCCTATTACCGGGCAGCTGCTTTTGCTTGTTACAGTGCATCTCAGGTGGAAAAAGGAGAGAGTTGGGGTTTATTTTAATTTTTAAAGTGGTTACAGATGGTGCCTGTTCTGGTGGTTTGCACGTGCTTGGGATCTCAGACCTTTTTACTCTTATGAGAGGTTCAGTTCCTGAGGTCTGTGTAAGATGTACTGATGTAAGCAGTCAGCTTTCAGAAATGCCCTTTTCCTTCAGAAATCATTGTTTTGGAGACCTACTACAGTAAGTTTGTATCTCAGGCCCTGTTCTGCCTCTCTGCTCTGTGGTTGAAATTTGTATACTGCTCCGGTATAATTGAATTGTCATATAAAAGTATTTTTTGATTATATCAGAAATGTCTCATTAACATGTGATGCCTTTCTTGCAACATTATGCCTTGAAAAGCAAAGGAAAATCTGTTATGGAAAGTTGCCACTTTTGTTTAATGTCTCGAGAAGAATAAATTAATGTTCCCAGATGATCAGACTGTCCTCTAGTTTACAGGTTATGTAAGAGATTTGTGCTGCCAAATTGAGTTGGATTAGAATTTTCCTCAGTACTGCTGAATTCCTACTGTCCTTGCTCTTTCTGCATGTTTATTGGCTAGAGCTATTACTTACTACGTACAAGCAACATTCTAATGCAGATTTCTGAGAGAAATGAAGGGAAAAGCTATAAGAATGTTTCTGTGAATGCAGCAGCCAAACATGAAAATTGAACAGAAACCACTGAAGAGGGGTTTTTTTTTGTGCCCTTGCATTCTTCCCATCCTTCCCGTTTGTTCCTCTGATTGATTTACCCAATTCCTACTGCTGCATCAGCTAGAGAAAGGACCACCCAGGTTAGTCATTTGGAGATACTGTTCCAAGGCATAAAGACTATTTTAATTTTTACCTGGTTCTGTACTGGCTGGGCATCGCTCTACCCAGAGTACCTCAGGGCTGCCTTTGTATTATCAGTAAACACAAGAGTTATGTGCAAAAAATAATAAACAATAGCTTGAATTAAGCAGCTGCATGAAGTAACACAATGAACACAATGAACCATGTTACTATATTTTCCTAACAGAGCTGTACATTTCCCAGCCATGGAAACAACAGACCACAGTATGAGAAATTCATTATTCACTGAAAGACAGTAAGCCAAGAGAAGAAGAAAACTCTACATCAAAGGACAGTAAACTGTAGATGACAAGAAAGCCAGTGTAAGGTTTCTTAGAGTTAGTGTCAGGGAGCAAAAAAGGCTTTCATGGTGGACGTGAGATGTACAGTGAGAACTTCTGTACCTCTAATTGTTGTGCTAATTGTTCAGACAGTGCTATTGTTCAGACAGTGCTACTGAAACTAAGCAGTGATAATGCTTCTGAATTTCTTTCAGTACAGTTTTTTTAGTGCCACTGCTGTATGCAAGCAGCATTTGGTTAGTTGAAAGAGATTTGTTTATTGTTTACATGAAGAAGTTTTGTTTGTTTCCAGTGCCTTTGTGCCCACTGGTTGCTCAGTAGATATTACTAGAACTATCTTCTCAGTGAGCAGTGGTTCGGCACGGGATCGTGGTTGTGCCTCTTGCTTCCGCTGTCTTACCAGTTCACTGGTTTAGGAAGGTTGCAAAGTGCAAAACTGAATACTGATAACAGGAAAACTGACCTTGAATATCATTAGAGAATGAACACCATTGCCACACTGCAGCTGAGGTTTGCTAAGCAAAAATATTTTTGCTATCCCCAACGGTAGAATTGGATGGACAATCTGATTAGGCATGAGGACAGCCCTTACGAATAAGGGCCAAATGTTTCTGTTAGTGAGGATTATAAATGTGCCTTACTGTGAAAAGCAGTTGGCTTTAAAGTAATTTTGTTCCTCCCAGACTTGTGCTTTTATAGAAGAAGTTATCATCTGAACTTCATCAGAAACTGATTTTTCATTAACTTTTATGGATGGAAGCTGCAGTTCATTTGACAAAATTTGCATGAGGCATACACATGTTCATCATCTCTGTCTAACATCAGCAGAAGACTTGAATTCTCTGTTGATAAGGAGTGCTCGTTTCACCCACTTCGGGGCAACAAGAGCGGATGTGGTGAAGGGGTCTGGAAGAATTTGTTTGAAATCCTGCCAAAAAAAAGTGAAGGGAAAAGCTGAGGGCAGTCTTCTCCATGTGGATATTGCTGATGAAGATTATTTTCTGACATGGTTCATCAACACATTTCGGAAACTGAAATGAACTTGCTTCTGAAATAGCAAGTTCAGTTTTCAGGTGTCACAGAAGTGACGGTCAATCTACCCAATTAAGCAGGCATTTCCAGACTAGATTTCAAATGGTAGAAAAGCTCAAGAAACTCCTTCCTTCCTTCCTTAGCCTCTCTCTTTGCACTGAAAGACACAGACTGAACTTGGCAATGTTAGCAATTCATTAAGGCTGTTTTTCAGAGCAAAGTGTAAGTGCTTCCAGCAAATGCACTTACTATATGCCTGTCTGCCAGGTGGTATTGGGAAAACAAATGTTGAGATGTTTTTTCTGCCTCGTTGTAGTTACGATTAAATATAGCTATTGTTTAGCTGTTTCAGTTCATATGCAAACACAGAACTCATAGATGCAATTTTCTACTGGTTAATGGGTCTCTTCACGTGTAACTATAATGTGGCTATTAGGCCATTTTACAGAAAATCACTCCTGGCCATTAGTTTTCTGTTACTGCTTTTGCTGACATGAAGGTGAGAATTTTGTTTCTGTACATCCCAGACTGTCACAACCACTTACTGTTCTGATGTGTATTCTCCTGTTCACTAACACATCAGTGTCACTGGGCTATGTATGATAAAAGGCTTTCATGGCTGCTAGGGAGCTGGCATCTAGCCAACTGTTCTTGTTTTTTATTCTTGTTTGGTTTGTTCATTTCCAGAAATACGGCAGCTGGGTGCCAGGTAAAAGGTTTTGAAAGGCTGTTATATTTAAACAATTTAATAAAAGTTTCAGATCCTTTTCCATATAAATCTGTATATGACTAAATCATGAGACTTGTTTGGAGGTGAATCTATAGGTTACCCAAGCTTAACTGTCATGTACGAGCTGTGAAATGAAATTTTATAATGACTGCTCTACCATCAAGTGCTATATGCTCTTGCTTTATTCCTACCTTTGTACTGGTCCTGAAAAATCAATGCTTGATTGAGGGAGGGAATTGTAATACTAGCAACAGTGAAAGAGTGTGGTGCACGAATGCACTCTTCTGTCCTTGAGCACTTGTTAAGCATTAATTTTCCCTTACAGCAGCATGTGAGGTAGATAAATAAGAGCCATTCAGCTGATTTGTCCAAAGCTACCAAGGAAGCTAGTGTCAGGTTGGGGTTAGAACTCATTTTAAAAGAGATATGGCATATGAATGTTGTTAGGAGGTCACTTGTGCCTGTGTCTTTGTTGTGTGTATTACTATATAATCAACCACATGTCCAGGGCAGAATATGATAAGAGTTTAACACAGAAGTTGAATAATTCAGATGCCGAATAGAGCATAGTTTATATATATATATATATACACACATACATATATATACATACATANGTTCAAACAGTTTTCCGTAAGACTGTATATATATTCACTTGTGTGCATGCAAGTTTTACCACCAGTACTTAATACTTTGAGCTATACAGTTCTTTAATTTGTATAAAGATTTTTTCTCTATAACTGTTCAACTTTCAGTGCTGGTTAAATTTAGGCAGGGAATGTGAAATTTATTGAACATTACATACATAAAACAGTATCAGTTTAACTTACTGTTATTTGGACACCTACAGGTTATGATATATTCTTCCAATTCTACCAAAGTTTAAGGCGTATCTAGGTTGTTGTAGGACAACATTTTATCAAGAAAATGAGTCAACAGGATTATACTGCATTGAGGAGCACACAACTATATCTGAAAGTACAAAGCATCCCTAAGGGCCTGTAGTGACTGGGAGTGCTGCAAACAGGTGGAACAAGCACGGTGTGGTGCAGTAGTCACAGTGTGGCACAGCAGTTTGCACCATAGATCACTCAGGAGGGCACACAGGTAGGGCGTTGTCACTGTGTCACTTCCAGCAGTTTGGTCATGACGCCCACCCAGCAGAAAGCCGTGTCTCCTGTGGCCTCAGTGGCCACAGCAGCTGACAGAGCTACTCAGACCACTCCCAGGGGACATGTGACCATCCAGGTCCCTTCCAATTCAGCATATTCTATGACTGTATGTATTTCTGCTAGTGACTTTTAGAAATGGGCAAGTAATTGTCTTACTCTTTTTCCAGTGCTGTATGACTTCCAAAGGGCAGCTCACCAGACTACCAAAGGGCTATTTGTGGTGGCAGTGTGGCACATATTTTGCCATGCCACTTAGGAATTTTATCTTGCACTCCAGTTCTGCCAGACAGAAAGGAGGGAAGATGGTGTAAAAACACATTGCATCAGTCCTGAGTCTTGTGGCTGTTCAGAAGATCAAACGCGGTTATTTGAGTGAAAATCTCATCTAAATGCTGGAGTACCTTTGGAGATCTGATTTAAGTTTATCTTACGTGGACTTTGTTAGTTATTGCTTGGGATAAGTTGGTTTGTCTGATTTCTTAGGTGGGAATGAATAGGTCATTTTAAACTCCAGGTTGGCATTATGCAGGGAACAGTGAGAAAACACCTTGTCTGTTCTTTGTTGCGTAGCTATGAATTAAATACTTGCATCTGTCAGCAAGAGTTTTAGAAGACTGCAAGATGTTAACAAGAAGTGAGAGCAAAGCTGTGAAATGGCTGTTGCTCTCATACGTATTGTCCAAGCATAACTCGACTGTACCACACATAGCAATCACTTTCTGGCAATTGTTTGAGAGCACTAACAGTAAAAACTACAATTCAGAAGCTGTTTCCATTTAATACTTGATCAGTGTGAGGAACTCTTCCTTGAATTTTGGATCTTCGTGCAAGAATGGCACTGGTGCTCACCTTGCTGTTCATCAGCTCCGAGCAATGCCATGCATTTGTGTCTACAAAATGCTTTGTTAAATGTCCAGCCTTAGTTTACCATCACAAAATCACAGAATGACTGAAGTTGGAAGGGACCTCTGGAGGTTTTTCTGTCCCACCTCCTGTTCAAACAGGGCTACCTAGAGCAGGCTGCTCAGGAAATATTCTAAAATCTTTTTATGTCTCAACAAGAGTTCACTGGAGTATCATTCTTGTGAGCACAGCTCTGAAATGAACTGCTATTTTCAATAATCAGTAGTTAAATAAGAGTCAGTTAATCAAGAAAACCCCTATATAATCCACTGTGTTTTCTGTAAGAATAGGTTTTGTCTTATCTGTAGATCTTTTGTCTCTAGAATGGAATTCATAGGGAAAGCCTGACTGAAGACAAGTTCCCCTTCTTTATCTTTAGAATTAGATACCTAGCAACACTTAACAAGGAAGACCTTTATCCTGCTTAGGTAGCTTCTCAGACAGCTTGTTGCTTTTTGAGGATCTCATTCTTCATCACCAACAACACATGGACTTTTGTGCAGGAGAACTGCAGTGCCCACCTCAAGTACCATTGCATGTAACTTAGCCTAACAAGGAAGCACCAGAACACCAAAATCTCTTGTGGAGCCAGCTGCAAATGACTTCACCAAGGTCATTATACCAGTGTCATCAGCAGAATCAGCTTCAGGGGCTGACTCAGAACATCACCTAAACTCTCTCAGAAGGAAACAAGGGGAAAACACCAGGACTACAAAGCTATTCATGATATTAATACCAAGCACTGTGATTAGATATTGGGAAGTACGTACAGTGATTCTACAACCCATGGGCACTCCAGTATATTTCAGAGCCTCAATAATTGTAAGAGCACTGCTTGGTAAGCTGCTCTTAAACTACAGGGAGAAAAGTGGGATCTTGTAAACACTGTTACTACTGCCAGTACTTGTGAAGTAATGCTGAGATGGTCCTGCAACACTGCAGGTGTGCTCCGTTTAAAGAAGGCATCAGGGACACCTGGGCCTGTTAGCATAAGCCAGGGAAGTGCATGTCTCACATTATGTGATTCAGCTGTGCTTGAATCCATTTTCTTTTCCTCACTAGCCCAGTCTGCAGGTAAGCCAGCACCCATTTGTTTTAATCCATCTAGTTTATAAATGTAATTATGGTGTTCTGAAGTCAGTATGTGTAAAACTCTGCTTTTTCTGTGAGACGTCTGTCAACCAAAACAAGGAGATCAGATTTTACTAGTATGATCAATTTCTAGTGCATTATCACAATTATAAAGCAATCTCTAATATCTATGAGTTGCAGTTCAGAGCGCAGTAGGAGTACAATAGGAGGTCATTGACAAATTTATTTTTATTTTTGGCTCTTTACTATGTAGGGCTGTAATGTGATTTTTTGTTTGTTTGTTTTGCTTTCAGATGTAGGGAGTTTGCTCATTATTTGATAACCTTAAATTATTCAACTGAAAAGAGAGTTCCTCACTTGCAGAAATCTTCTTTTTTCCCCTATCTGAAAAGACTGACTAGTCTAGAAGTTATAGGTATTCTTTGCTTTGCTTACAAAACTAACCTGGCAAATGTAGCAAGTGACCAGCAGGGCCATCAGCAGCTGCCAGTAAAATAAGTGTGCTTGGTGCTAGCTCTTAACTACACAGATCACAGAATCTACCCTTCATACAGACCTTAGCTCTCTGCCAAGTCCCTCCCTGCTGAGAAGTCTGGGCAATAGGAAAATATTTGCAGCATGCTTATGAGGCTATTTCAGTCCAGGCTGAGGTGCCAACTCCTCAATTAAGCACCTTTCACAGTGAACGCCCTCCTGCCAATCTCAGCCTGTGGCTAATGGCAAGTGTTCTTTCAAACAGTCTGATGGGCAAATAGGGTTAGAAAAGACATTTCCATGGCATGAAAAACTACTGTTATGAAACAACTGCAAATAACTACATAAAGTATAACAACATCCTATTATGTAAGCTCTAATTTTCTACAAAAATATGTATATATTTTGACATCACTGTCATTGTTTTTGTTACTTGTATAAGCAAACTGCAGATTATCCGCACTGTCCCTGTTGTCTGTAAAAGACCCTTGCCTGCTGTGGGTAGGAGAAGGCATTCACAGAACTTGGGATAGAGAAGGACCTTCATTTATGCACTTGGCAGCTGTGCTCTTCTGCAGTTTAGGAGACACAGCAGAGCTATCTGCCAGATTTTCCGTTCTCAAAGGAAGCAAAATGCTACTGCAATGTCAACTCTTTTTATTTCTATAGCTAGGAATTTAACTTGATTTTAATAAGTAATAAAACATTACTTTTAAATTCTGCATGTTGAGTGCTGTAGTTGAACTCCAGTGTGCAGCTAAACGTAGCATAACACTAGTCAGGAATAAAAAATAAACACCAAGAAATACTAGTTATCTTTTTCTAGTATAGGAAAATATAAACGTTATAAATCTGAATAAGTATGTTGAATAAGGGCTTGTCTAAATCCAAAAGTTGTCTTACTGATTAGCAAAAAGAAGACAATGTAGAGACTACATTCTGCTGCAAATGAACACTAGATTACTAATCAATGAGAAGAAAACTTTTTGGGTGAAATAACAAAAATGTGGAAATGGAAAAGAAGATAATTCCTGATTTGAATAGTTAATTTTTTCATCTGTTGAATTAAATCATAATCAAAATAGTGGTTTCAAATGATTAAATAAGTTTTCTTTGAGACACGGCTCATATAGGTCTACATTGAGACACAGTAGGATTTTTGTTAAAGCGGAAAGCAGGCAGTTATATTTTTGCACACTGCAAATGATACAAGCTGCCAGAGATTAATGTGGAGTAAGTGTTGGAGCTATAAAAAGGGAAAACTTTAGGTAAGCAGCACTTGTATAGACAAAGTGTGCAGCTGAGGAAAAAATAGAAGAGTTCTACTAGAGAAAAAATAAATTCTAACAAATGAATGTAGTGAGAGTCTCAGATGTGGAAGGATTTCAGGATTAATCCAGTGAGTGTAAAACTTGGATTAAGTTTGTTGGACTTTGGATAGAGATACTACCTTTACATAGGGCAGTAGCTGTTCTTTATCCAACAGTAGATTATCTACAATTGCTCACTGATTTTGCTGTATGTATTACATATGATATTATTGACTTTCATTTTACTCAAGCAATTAGCTGAAATTAGTCTCCGCAAGGATACCTGCAAGGTCTGGAAAAAAGAAATGGTAGTTATCCAGCTGCAAAGGAAAGTCAGAAGTTATAGACTCATCAGCCTAACTTTGTGCCATGGAGAGTTTTGGAATAAAACACTGAAGAATCAATATATGTGAGTGCTGAGATAAGACACTGATAACAGTCCACCCACAAGCCCCTCACAGTAATCTGTCATTAGATGAACCAGTCTAATTTTCTTGTTTAAGAGAATAACTACCTTAGCAAGGAAGGCAGAAACAGTAACATGTGAACAGAAAATAACCACCTATGCAGCAATACAGAAGGAATGTTTGTGGGAGCAAAGTGTTTTACATAATACATGTGAGTCAACTAAATAGCGTTGTTCTAGGCTGAATGGACAGAGCTGTCATATTTTAAACAGGGGAAGTAATTGTTATGCTCTATTTGATCCTTTTAAACACTCAGATGAAAAATTCTGATGGCAGATTTTAGAGAATGCAAAGCAAAGCTAGAGGAATGAGTTTGTTCACTTAAAAAGGAGGTTACATGTAGAGATTTTAACAATTTTCCAATGTGTGAATGGTTATTAGCAAAATGTAGTGCTCAGCTGGTCTTCATCCTTAAAATAGTAAAATATTTCATATGTTACACATATATGCTTATTGCTGTGAATTAGGCTGATTGGTTTTCATCATTCTACTATGTAAGGTGCTAAAATAATTTATATAGGCATGCTGTAAAATTGTCTTCATTGGAACTTTTCAAGAAAATGGACAAGTAGCTTTGTGATTGGTCTAAACACTCTTTAGCTGACATTCATATATGTGAAGCCTGGAGGCTGAGCAAGGAGAAGCCTTATCGAGGAGGTAGAAGCTGCGCTGTAAAGCATGTGTGACAGAAACCCAGCTGAGACAAGAGCCTGCTTGAAGAACTGTAGACTGGCCAGTCAACTGGAGAGAAAGCCAGGCCTGTTTAGAAAGGTGGGATTTGTCTGAGCAAATACAGATGTCAATGTCATAAGGGTATGACATGGCTTAGTCAGCCTAGTCTCCCTATACATTCACTGGACTATTGTGTTCTTGCCACTTTCCATTTTCCCTCGTGGTGATTCATCACACACCAACTGAAAGTTAGATGCCAAGTCTGAGTTAATCACCTTGTGTTCCCCTTAGAATTGTAGAATCAGAATTGTAGAATCGTATGAGTTGGAAGACACCCTTAGAGGTTGTCTAGTCCAACTCTTCTGCGCTGAACAGGGACATCTACAGCTACATGAGGTTGCTCAGAGCCCTGTCCAGCCTGACCGTGAATATCTTCAGGGACTGGGCATGCACCACCTCCCTGGGCAGCCTGTGCCAGTGCCTCACCACCCTTATTATAAAAAAATTCTTCCTTATATCCAGTTTAAATCACCCCTCTTTTAGTTTGAAGCCATTTCCCCATGTCCTATCTAACATATCATTCCAAAGAATCTGTCCCCTTCTTTCTTACAGCCCCCCTTTAGACATTTAAAGACCATTCTTGAGTCTCCCAAGAGTGCTCTCTTCTCCAGGCTGAACAGCCCCAGCTCTCTCAACCTGTCCTTGTAGGGGAGGTATTCCATCCCCTGGAGCATTTTTGTGGCCCTTCTCTGGACACACTCCAACAGATCCATGTCTCTTTCCCCTGACCATCAGTGGAGAGAAAAAATCTATTTCCAGGGTGTGATTCATCTCGCATTAGATGTGCATGTGATGTTTTTTCCCCTGTAATGGTTCCTGCAGGCTGGTAGCACATGACGTAAGTGACCCTCTGTAACTGCCTCAGAAGATGACTTTGTAATTACCCCATGGTTGAAATGCAGGCACCTAATACAGGTTTAAATGAGGATCTCAGGGGAGTCTTCATACTGAACTTCTAAACCCTCTGTGAATTTTCCTCATCTCCCCTTCTCATTCCCTACCTGTATTGAGAAATTAAAAAACAGGTGCCTTTTGGAAGGGGCAGGGAGAGATGTACAGAAAATGACAGCATGTAACGGACAGATATTTAGATAGTAATGCCCCACTCTGTGCATTTTTCTGTTGTCAGCTAGCCAATGAAATCAGCTGGCAGTAGGCTCTGGGAATGGATTTCTAATATGTTGTCTGTTACCTCTTCTGAACTTTGAAGCCAAACATATTAATGAATATCGCTTAATCACAAAACAGGCCAGGTACCATAAACTATTAATATTTTTTACTATTAATATTAATACTATTAATATTGTATCTATTTTTACTATTAATATTGTATCCGTGTCTACTTAGCAAGGACGAGATAAAATATTATAGCCTGACTTGCAAACTTAAGTGTTAACCAGAGTGATAAAGAATGAGAAGTAATGTGCAATAAGTTCCTAGAAATTTTGTCTGCGATCTCCTGATTTGGTGGGACTGTTTGCATGCCCACTAGGATCAGAGTGCACTGCAATTGCCCAGGCAGCACCAAAAATTCACTGCTGTGAAAGCAGCGAGCAGTTTTGTTATGCATAGCAAAATAGTATAAGGCATCCAGGTATATAGAGCTAATAAAGTATTTAGACATTTTTATGAGCAGTATACTGTGAAACTGCTCTTCCAATATTTTCTGTTGTAGAAATTTGGATACAGGAGATGAGCAATAGATCGTACACAGAATTATGTGAGGTGATAAGTAATCACATCCTGCACCAGTTACCAAGATTTGGAATTTCAAATAGCTATTCATATATGCAGAAACATTCACATAGAGAAATGTTTGTTTAAACTACATTGTATTTTATATGTCACAAAGCTTTCCCTCTAGAAAAAAATATCCTGATTCCTTCTTACATGTTTTTGCAGAAAATCATCTCATATCTGCTCCAAGATATTTATGCAAGAGTCAAGGCAGACTATAATGTTTTTGTTTAAACAGAATTTCTCAATCAATTTTTGTGTTATCTCATGATAAAATTATTTTTGCTGACATTCTATATGTCTTTCCCCCTTTTAAAATTTGGGACTGTTTTTTTTTTTTTTGACAGCCTCTGGCATTATGGAGGACTGATTCTGTCGAGTCTTTGGGAAATGTTGTGGCACAGAGCATAAATTATCCAGCACAGTGAGACAGACCTTAGCAATACCCAAGAGTTCAAACTGAATCAGACCTCCAAAGTACAAAGCTGATTTAAAAATCATAACATTTCGTCACAAGTCATTTTGGGGAGGGACTTGGCCTTATTTTTGAGGTCTTAGGATTTACGATTTTCCACCTTGCTCTGTAATGTTCAAAGCAGTTAACTGACATTTTACCTTTTGTTCATTGTCCTTTTTTAAGATGAAAGCTGATAGCTCCATAGATCTCTGGAAATTGAAGCCAACTGATTGCGTGTCAGGAAACTCATGCAACTGTGAACAGCACTGAGATCCTACCTTCACTTCAACTCAATAAAAACCCAGACAGGGCAAAAACATCTGTTTTTTATATTAGATTTTCACTTTTTGGCATAAATCCTGGAATAAATGTAACTGTGATATTCAGCTCCAGCTCAGTTTCCACTGCTGAAATGAAAGAGTTTCTGCTCATTTCAATGAGAGCTGGAGCAGAACTTCATGAACAGTACTCTTTTTCACATCTCTGTATTCAGAAAACAATTCGGGACTCTGTGTGTGACAGTTTGCTAACTCATTTTAAATACGAAGAACATAATGGGAAAAATAATTTTAATGTCACAACTAAACAGACAAACATGCCTCAATTTAACTTCCTTTCAGGTCAATAGAAACTTTCCATTAACTTTGCTGGGCAGTGAACCAAGTCAGATAAATCAAGCTGAAAATCTGAATGGAATCTAAATAAAACTGACAGCCTAGAGTGAGATCCCGGGTAATAAGCTTAATGTACTGCCAACCCCAAATTCAGAAGGCATGTGTGTGGCATTCAAAAACAATCTAGGCAGAGTGCGTCAAAGTGTGTGGAGGAATTGTTCTGTTGTTGAAAGCATAAGTGGGTAGATTTTAAATATAGCAGCTGGCCAAACCTAGATTAAATCATCAAGCATGTTTTTAGGCCCTTCAATGAGTAAAAAGTACTAGATATCATTTCTGACCAGGTTATTGTTGCAAGAAGTAATTCTCCATGAGTCCCGTGAGTCTCCATGAGTAATATCTGCAATTCTGTTGGCAGTCTGTAGCACATTCAATCAAAAATGACTTGAAGCAGAACTTCTGTAATGTTAGCAATAACTACATCGAAACAGTCTGTGAATACTCTACATAATGACTTTTATTAAGACTGGCTTCTGTTAATGACACTACATAGGGCTGTATTTGGCAAGCGGTAAATTAAAGTGTAGTAGTTGTACATTGGCAGTATATCTGCTTTGTCCTAGTGTCACTCAGATATGTTACTCACAGCTTTCCTTATTTCAGGCTGATACACTTTAGTGTTTCCTACGTCCTTATTTTTGAAGAATTAGTTGAGGAGATTTTTGTAGTGCTGTATGTTTCCAGAGCAGATGAGATCTGGATAACATGGAACTGTTAATCCCAGTCCGTGCCTCCAACACATCTCTGATTCCATGCAGGGTACCCTCCAGTATGGTCCAATGTTTTCCACTGAGACTTTTCTTGCTGTGTTTTCAAAAGCCTGATGGCCACGTGTCACTGCCTCACTTTATCTTCAAGTTTCTTTCCCTCTCTGCTGCTTCTGTTGTGTTCCCTTACCCTTTGACTGCAATGTTCTCCCCTGAGGCTTAGTCATCTGATTGCCTCCTGTGCTGCCAGGGAAATCAGCCCACCCATTTTGGTTTTGGGATTCTTCTTCGCGAGTCTTCTATTCAAGCCCATCTCTGGTTAATTTTCTTTTGGCCTTTACATCTTTGCTCATGATAGCACTACTCACTTGTACAGATAAGCTGCCATCTTACTTGTTAGCCAGAGATCTCTTCCAGCCACCACAGGAGCAGACGTGGTTTCACAGAAGAAGATGGAAATGGCAACACCAATTCTGTGAGGTCCTTTATAGAAGCAATGAATAATGTTTCAATAGCAAACAAATGGATTTTCAACCTCTAAACAAACTGAATGCTTCAAGCAAATGCAAAAGCCAACATGTTGCCATAAACGCCATCACTGCTAGCGTGCCAGAAGAGGAATAGGTAAAACTCAGGGCTCAAAAAGATGTTCATATCTCTCCACGGGATATGCATGGAACTTGGGTGAGTCCTAGATCACGAACAAGTTACCACGGCATAGCAAAATATGGTAGCAGTCCAGAAGCAGCACTTTAACCCTGTGGCAACTATCAGGTTTGGTGGTGACTTAATCTTTTTGGATGTTTGAAACACTTCTGCACAGCTCTAGTTAAATGTGCTATATATTAATATTAGGATTATATTGGGCTCCTTGCCTTTGAGAGTCTGCTGAGTGAAGAGAGCCTCACTACAGCTGGCCTTGCCGTTCCTGCCAGTGCTGCCTGTGCACAGCTCATCAAAGCTGGAGTTGTGCAGCCAGCAGGCCTGTGTTGATGAGCAGCACTCAAGGGAATGCACCGGAGACTTTTGTGTGCCTTTCCAGTCTTCAGTGTAGAGCACAGCTGAATGTGCTGGCCTTTTGATCTCCTGCAGCACCAAAGACTTCACAAGCCACAAGCTCCTTTTTGCTGTTAGTTCTGTTGGTACAATCTCATGTTTGATTTAAATCACAGAAATCTCACAAGGCAGCAAGGCTCTTTCACTGTGACTGGGCTTTCTCTCTCCACTTGCAGCTCTCTCTTTTCAATCATTACTTTTCAGCTGAAAGTACTTACCTGCTGTCAGCCTTTGTGCCATGGGAGGATCAGAACGCCTTTTTTGTATAATGCCTTGGCCGACCTGAGTCTCCTCATGGATTTTGAGTCTCTGTTTTTTCTCACATTTCACTTCCTTCAAAGCTTTGGATTGGATGAGGCTATTTCTGCTATTCCATCATTGTTCTCTGCGAATTGCAGTTGGTATTGCAAATGTTTATTTGGGTCTACAGGAGTTAATGAAGGTTTTGCAGTGACTCATGAGAGCTCAGGCTGTGATTCATCCAACCTCTACTGAAAATTCTTTCCAGAGCCAGGTCTTCCAGACTGAGACACACTGTCCTAAGCTTTCACGTGTTATATTCCATGCTTTGGAATTCTCTCAGCAGAATCATTGAGCATTTTAGCTTGAATGGCTTTCAAAGTAATAATACAATTTACCTTTTGTCTTAGTGTAGATCTTCATGCATTATTGCCATCATTTCAGTATATTTCTACTTATTTCTTCCTGCAATTTATCCTCCAAATTACTATTCCCCATTCTGTCTTGCCTAGCAATGTCTTACACTTAGAATATAAAGTTCTCCTATGACTCATATTCCAGGCAAAATGCCATTCATTCTAATAGAGTGAAACCAAGTATATATTCCCTACATTAATTTATCCAATTCTGTTTTTTGTTCAGATTATTTTCTTCACTTTCAGATATATCTTATTTTCTCCTGACCTCTTCTGGGACTCTCAGCGCATTTCAAAGTTTAGTAGATTAGACACAACAGCTCCACTATGAAACAGGTAGGTACTAAGAGGTTTTTTTTCCAAGTGACAAAGTCAGATATAGCTTATAAAATTCATTAATGGTCATAAACTGGTAAATGAGCTGTGATCTGAATCAATTTCTTACTCTGAGCTTAACTTCTACTTATTTTTACTTAATCACCCTTTCTTAGGTCGGCATGTATATAAAGCTCATGTTATTAAAGCTAAAATGTATGGCATGATTATAAACTTGGTTCTAATTGGGAAAAAGAAAGAAGCAGTTGGGAAATGCAGTTCTGACACCCAGGGCCATTTTACTGCTCCATATTAGCTCTGTCTTGCAGGTTGAAAATTGTGTTCTTCCTTTGTTTTAGTAAGCCGATTGCCAAGTCTAGAAGAGCATCCTCTTTACAGGATGCTCATACAGCAGCCCATCAGTTCATCACTTTTCAGCCTGAACTTCGAGCTGTGAGCAGTAGCTGCTTATCTCAGCCAGCCCTGACAGCTTCTTGAGATTTAAGATGAATCTCTTTCTGGTCTTAAATTGGGAGTGATGTGATTGTCATCATTATATGCTCTTTAGGCTTACCAGTGCTGTTATTTTTCATTTTCTCTTGTCTCCAGTTAAGAAGGGTTAAACTGTAGGGTTACCTGTAAATAAAACTGCTTGTTTGATGTTTTTCTTGCTGGGGGGGGGGGATATCTTTCTTACTGAACACTGCAGCAGTATTGTTTAGTTTGCAGATTCCTTTCCTGCTTTTGGGCTTGAGTTGATGTTGTGTAGGTGGTTTTGTAAGGACACCTAGAAAATGAGGTTGGCCGTGTGAAGCTAATCAGTCTTTGGCTAGGAAATGAGACTCTGTCTGTAAAGGAATGCTTAAGGCAGGACTGCTCAGTGTCTGGGCAACAAGATGCATTTAGCCCACAAAGGCACTCCAACTTGTGCCCATTCTCAGATGGCATGAATTGTAGTCGACAGCACTTGCATGTGTACTTGGGTCTTCCCTGGATGTCTGGTGCCTTCATTGCACAGTGTTAGTTACATGAACCACACACACAGCTGTTGGAAATGAGGACACAAGAAGTCTGAGATTTCAGCTTTGGTTTTGAGACAAGCTGATGCCCATCTTGCAGATAGAAGTATTTGGAACTAGGGCTGTTAGTTTTGGCCTCCAAGCACAACTTGTAGGCAGACATAAAAACTAAACCCCAAAGCTAGAAACGGAATACTGTCAGTGTGCAACATTCCCTCTCACTGTCTAGATCATACCATGAAACTGCTAACAAGCCCCAGCTTACTAGGCAGACCATCATGTGATAAAGGGCCTGAAACAAGCTTCCTTATAGCAGCTTCCCTCTCAGTAATCTGCTTCAAACTCACCTACTTCAGTACCTCTAGTATCCTTCCAGCACAGCAGCCCACATCCCACCCAAGCTCCATCACAACCAGCCCAGGAACCGTCACAGCACTGCTGGCTCTTCCATATACCTGGACTTCCCCAGGAGATGGGGTTGCAGCAGTGATCTTCTCAGGTGGACATGATTTCACCCCTGAGGGGACACACTCAGGAAAGAGAGTTGAAATCCTTATTTCTTTTGGAACTCCAGTGAATGTGTAAAAGTAATTTTTTGTCACTGATGCTCACTTTATTTAAAAATATTTAACCCAATTTTCGAAAATGTAACTATGTCAAAGGAAGACAGAAAATGACCCCATCCTAAGAATCTGATCTGCCCAAGTACTGTAAGCTTGACACATTGGACACGGTGGGCATGTGGAGAAATTGTAATCTGCAGAGGAACTGTACAGGATGTTACAGATTTTTTTTTTTTATTTCACAAGAAAAGCCATGTCAGTTCTTGTCATTTTTTACTACAAAATATTTCCCAATTTTTAATTGTAATGGTGAGTCTAATTTAAGTCTTCTCAGTGTCTCAGTTCTGAATTTGGTGGGGATGAACTACACAAATGTCAAATAGACTTCTTCATTTTTGATTTATAAATACATTTACAGATTGCATTAACCCTCTTGGCTCCAGAATCATATTAGAAGCTATTGCTCAGAAGGCCTTACTCAATCGCAAATCCTTTCCCGTGTCACATCTTCTCAGGACAGATCTTCCAGGTTCCACTGTTCTCTGAATATGATTCTTTCTTCCTAGATCTATAACTTTATGTTTGATTACATTTTCTGTTGATATCCACTTTACCATGCCATGCATGCCGTTACATATTATTGATCTGTCTTCATTCTTCACACCTTTGTAGTGTCTTTAAGCATCGTCATCAATTAGGTATAGGTATACTATTGTTTTCCTCTCAGTATGTTTGTCTATCCTGTGCACCTTCCTACTAAAGTTCTAGTACACAACTTTATTGAGGTAGCATAGTTCTAGTAAATGCAAGATACAGAAGAAACGGAGACATGGTCCATTGTGTTTGCTCATTCTCCTTCAAGATGGGCTACATCACATCATTTCTGCTACCTGTGGACTGGGCCTTGCTCTTTGTGAACCTGCTTTAGAGGTATCTGTAAAAGATATCTATAGTCTTGTATAAGACCAATCCTCAAAAGCAAACTGATTTATTTACATACATGCTGCTCCCACAGAAGACACCAAGATACAGCGCTGTGCAGATATCACAACTTGGCTCACAGGGAATAATCACACACCAGAAGTAGATCCAAGAAAGACTGGGTCAGAACGATTTAAGAAATTGTACTCTACTGAGAAAACAGACTCTCTGTCCAGCTACAGTGACATGTAGCTGCTCCTTCTGATAACCCTTCTGATAGCATGGACAGGATCCAGCACATGTATTGACAAATAACTCCATGAACTGAGCCCTTCTGTAGACACCCTTGGGAAAGTTTGGCTTTGCATGCTAGAACTTAAACCAATTTTAAGTGTTAGAACCCAGGCTAAGACGAAGGGTAGGAGTCTCACTAGTTGCATGCCACGAGGCTCTTAGAGATTCCTTTGAAGCACTTTGTACTGAACACTGTCAGAGAAAAGGTTTTGGACCAAATGAATCTGGACCTGCCTATGCAGGTAGTATCCCTGTATTGAAACTTTGCTTCTGAATTGCTGTTCTCTCTATATACTCCAGCACCAAATTTCTTGTGAGCTTACATGAGTTACTGTCATCTTGCATAGAATTTTTCCTATCATTTCCTAGGCAACAAGACATTTTAATAATAGACTTAGAACTAATTCACAGAACTAGGCAAACAACCAATTACACCAATATTGCCATTAAATTAAATATTTTTGCTTCTTCAGTCAGCTTTTTGTTATGTGTGGACCCTTGGCACCACCTAGTGTTTGAAAATGTATACCAACATTAGACCACTGAGCTCTACAAAGAGGTTTCAGCTGCAAAAAAACCCAACCAACACTGGTGCAGGGAACAATCATCTAATTAATCCCATGCGATTAAATTTTTCCAGTAACAGAATACAAATATACAAGAGCAGGATATACAAAAGCCTGTACATGCTTCTGACTTAGGACTAGAAGGAATGGCCTCAGGTTGCGCCAGGGGTAGTTCAGGTTGGATATTAGGAAAAATTTCTTCTCTGAAAGAGTGTTGAGTCACTGCTCCTGGGTCAGTTCAAGAAATGTTTAGATGCTGTACTAAGGGACATGAGTCAGTGGGGAAATATTGGTGGTAGGTGGACAATTGGATTAGATGATCTTGGAGGTCTTTTCCAACTGTAGTGATTCTATGATTCTGTGATTCTATGTCTTTCAGTCCCTTGTCTCTCTCATGACATTGCACTGGAACTATTATATCAATTCAGAAATGCTACTCTTCAGAAATGTACCAACAGAGGTTTTCTGTCAATATTTTGTATTTCATGAGTATAGCTTGCTACGAAGACTTTATTTTAATAAAATCAGTGAAAGGTTGTAGTTTTAGCATAGAGTGCTATGGCTTCTAAAAAAGCTGAAGCAGCATAGTCTCTGATTTCTGATATCTTGAGACCATGACTTGCAGCAGCTGACTGAAAAGATCTGTGTGAAGTGCAGTATGGTTAGCCAAGTGTGAAGGGGAAATAATGCTGTGATAGCAAATTACACTTCCTTCTACGTGCTATGAGAAATGTAGTCAGGGAAAAAAAATTATACCCCATTGTCAGTTTATGCCAGGCCAAATGAAAGCCAGGGAGAGGTAATATCATTTTTAACTGATAGCTTTTCTTGTTCTTGTGAGTCCATGAATGTGACCCAGCTGCTGGTTGTTGATGTATTGCCACGAATAGCTGGGAAAAGACAATCTGCCATAGTTAACTAGAGATAGAGGCAGAGGATGTGTGGAAGACAGAGAACAGAGAGGATATTCAGCATTTAAATTAAACTTTGTGGATCCTCATACATATATTGAGTTTGGCTATGCACAAAACAGATTATAAGTGCCTTCTTAGAAAAGCAATCAGCTGGATTAGAGAGCCTGAGCCACCATTAAGGAAGTAATTGTGACTGCCTTTCTATGGCTGTCAGAGAATTAGACATCTGGTTGATTTTTACACTCCTTGCTAGTCAGTGGAGAGAGACAGCACTTTCATTAGGCGATTCACTCTATGTATCTAAGACTTTAATTTTGGAGTGGAATGAATCTAGAGCTTGGTAGGTATTTCTTCCACTTCTGGATTGTAGAGGAGGCCTAAAAGGCAAGCTTAGAGATTATGCTAGATTTAGAACAGTTAGATGGGATGAGACCTGTACTAAATTGGAGGCAGAAGTGAAGTGAGAAGATGACACCAGAAGGAAAACAGTTAGTGGCATGAACTCCCTTTGCTGTTTTTTATTCATCATACTCAGGGTTAAGGCCATAGGCATGACAGTCTGCCTTCAGACTGGCATCTTGTAAATGGATAAAATGATCTGCATATGCTTGATATTTCTGTTCCTCACTGCCCTCTGCCCATGGGTTCCATTTACATTTGTTTCAGCACGTTTTCTGTAGTATTAAGTAGTCTGATAAGTGCAAGAATTTACCTATAAAACAGCTGGCAGGATCAAGACTTTCTCTGGGGACTGATAACTCCCAGCTTTTGGTGCAAATTAACTGACAGCACCTTTTTAAAGCTGTGTCCAGTCTGGTTGTGGCTGGCAAATACAGGCCCTGAGGCTTGCTTTCTTCACAGCTGTCACAACACAACATGATCTACCCTTGCCTGCCCTTCAAAGTGAGCTCAAAATCCTCATGCAGTATTTTCTGTAGAAGAAAACCTGGGGTTACATGGCTCATAAGCTGAATATGAGTCAGTTCTGTGACAGGACTGCAAAACAGACAGATGATGTTCTGGGAAATGTTAATAATAGGGCCACACTTAAGCAAAAGGAGGTCATTTTTCTGGTCTGTTTGGTGTTGGATTTTTCTTCCACTGGTAGAATAGAGAGTCCTGTTTTGGGTCTCGTGTTTCAAAAAGGGTGAAAAACTAGAAAGTGGAGAGAAAAAGCAGTAGAAATGTCAGGCAGTTCAGAAAACCTGCGCACTGAGAAAGGCAAGAAGGAAGCTAGGCTAAAAAAAAAAAAAAAAGGAAAAGAAAAGAGGAAACTGAGAGAAGAAGAAATAAAGCAAACTGCTAAGTATGTTTTCAGTTGTTAGGAAGTTGAGTCAACTGTTGTCTGTGCCCAGTGCAGGTAAGTAATTAAGAACAAATTATCTGAATTTGTAATGAGAGATTTAGATTAGCCATTAGAAAAAAATTCTTGTTAGAAGAGTTAGATGTGAAATATTGTGAGAGGATGCTGCCTGTGGTAATTGTGCAATCGCTTTTACGCTGTTACGAAATAAGCATCTGCCAGGAATAGCTTGATACACTTCATTCTGTGCTGGTACTAGGGAGTGGACTGAAGGATACCAGGAAATGCCTTCCAGCTATAGATCTCTAAGCCTCATTAATGCTGTCAAATTTCAGGAAAAACTGTACCTACTTTACACAGATAAAGTGACAGATATGTGACCTTTCCCATCAGTTTAGCAATATACCTACCTCTTTTTTTTTTTTTTTTTTTTTTTTTTTTATTCCCCAGAGCTTGTATTCCTTGGCTGCCTCTGGATGTGAAAAGGCTGGTGGAGGCTGGAACCCTCCTGTGCCTGACTAGCAGCCAGCGAGTACCTGCCTTGGTCAAGGACCTTGCTCACAGTGCATTTCTCACTTCCATTCTGGATTGCTGCACTCCTCATCAGAACAAAGGTAATCCAAACTAACAGAAAAAGAGGGTGTGCCTGTGCTCTGCATTGTGTCATACATAGAGTGCATTTAATCTCTACTTACATACAGATTATGCTGACTTTGTCTTTGTACGAATATACTTACTTTAGTTGTGCTGGAGTGACTATGAACCTCAGGGTTCATACAATTAGCTTTGTTATTATCAGAAGTGCAAGCAGTTGTACTTTGCACTTAAGTGCAAACTGCAGAATCCATCTAAGATGCCAAGTATGGTAGCTAGATCCATGGTGCTACAACTACACTCTAATCAAAACCATATTTTATACCTCATCTGAGTATGTTTGTGATTGTAAATAGATATGCCCCCTGAGGATTTTGTTCTTCTAGCTCTTACGGTGGTGAGATCAGCTTAGTTCCTTACTTCAGACATTAAGGTCTGGTGGGTAACAGTTTGCAAAGGGGAACTCTTGAGTTTAAGCCTTCCCTTTGTTCCAAAAATCTGTAAGACTTCCAGAGCTGATGGAAAACATCTGCTCTGCTCTAGAAAGAAGATACCTTTTGTCACTGTCAATTGGCATGTGTTTGTATACACATTTGATGTTAGCCAGGAAAATCTAGCCCTTCTTTTACCTGAACAGAAACATCTTCTTGAAAGACACCAATTATCCACTTAAATTCAGCCCTTGGCAAATAAACAGAATGTACTCTCACAACACTGGTGTCAGCCAATATCAAACAATACAGGTTCTGTGGGGTAAAGGCTTCTGGTAAAGAGGCAGCGTGAGACCTTCTCTGGAAGGAAGGATCAGATGGAAGGGCTGTTGCTTTTTCTCCTGTAGAACTTCTTTCAGGGTCATTTTTAACATCGCATGTTAGTTAATTTTTTGTGCATTTTGTATCCTATTGCATATGTCTGGAGTGTCATAACTGGCAAAGTACAGAAATCAAGTAATTAACAGCAGGGCTGTAGAAGGGTGTCAGACTGTCGTTCTATATAAATCACTGCTTTTCTTTTTCAGTCCTTACTAAATTCTCAAGGATTATTTTTAAATTGTTTTGAGCTCTCTCTGAATATTTACCAGTACGCATGATGTTCAAGCTGATCAACTGTCCTCATTTTTACAATGTGAAGATTTAAATCCATAGTTTATAAATAATAGAAATAATTATATTTTTGAGAAATGCCTGGAAATGATCTTGGACTGCCATGTTTAGTTCTGCACTGCAAATCTTCCTTGTTTCATTGACTGTATTTCGTTAATCGTCTGGAAAGAAGCTTTGATCTACTGTGTCTATGCACTTATGTACTTCAACTAAAAAGAGCAAACACACTTTCCTGCCATTTATCTCCCTGTTAGAATGTGACTGAATAATTCAAAAATGTAAATGAACTAGAATGCTGGCACTAGTATGGCTCAGATGAAAATGAAGGAAGATATTTCTGGGAATTCTGTGCAAACTTTTATTATCCTTAAGAACCGATGGTTACTTAGAAAAGGATCATTCTCTTATTTCTGAGTTTGAAAACAGCATATTGTAGCTTTTACTCTTGTGCTCTCATGTCCAGCACAGCACATGGCAGTAATAGAAGAGATGGGAGAAAAGAGAAAGCTGGTGGAGTATGGCTGGGAGTAGGAGGGAGCCCAAAGCTGTGCCATTAGCATTACCAGTGAGGGTCTTTATAGGGGATACCAAAATGGGTGAGACTCTCTGACATCCATCCTTCAGAGCACTGAGGGTAAAGTACTAGGCTCTGATTTCAACTTTAGCACATGTTAGATTTTTAATGTGGCTGAAAACTTGCATGCTCACCGTCTGGTTCCCCCTTAGGGTATGCTTAGAAGAAGGTTTGAGATCAGTCACATCAAAGCTCTTATTATCACACGGGCATTGATCAGTGTAATGTCTTGTTTCCGTGAAGAGAGAGCAAAAACTACATACACTGAAACTATTTAAATATTTGTATCACATATATTTTTGAAGTACAGACCAATACAAAATGTAAGCTCCTGTGAAAGACATATTCCTCACTGAATTACGGCATGTAGGAACCCCAGGGACAGAAGTTTACACTTTATTGAAGCAAGTGCTTGAGAAGTTCTCCAGCTGCACCAATATAAAAAGATAATAATTAGCTTTCTCTCTGATGAGAAGTGGAAGAAGAAAAAAGGTTTCTAATGGTGACTATCATTTAGTAAGAGGAAGACGCAAAAGAATGTAACATTTCATATGCTCCCATTAATTTGCGTATATATCTCCAGCTACAGAGACTGTGCCTCCAACATAGAATATAGATATAGAATCCAGTATCACATCCTCTTACCCTATTTTATGAGGTGTTTATAATTGTTGGTCGATCTGCAGATTTTACAGCTGATACTAAAAGGAGAACAATGTATTTCTGCATTGTGTCTTGAACACTGTAAGTGCCTACACTCTCTAGTGACCTTGCCAGACAACAGATGAAGAAAGAAGGATAATGCAGTGGATAGATACGTAGCTTTTCTAGTCCTGCTGTATGGTATTTTAAATTGTAAGCCGTAACATTTAATAAACCAAATAAACAGGCTTCCAAATTGGCAGGAAGGATAAATAGTAGAAGAACTAGAATTACATCTGTTAGGATACTTTATTCTCTTTTTAGCTGTCATCTGCAAGGAATGTTCCCAGGACAATAAACTCAGAATCCAGTTGGGAAAATGATAATTGTTTTCCATTTCTGTCATCAGGAAGCTGAAGGCAGAGCAAAGTACTTAACGTGTGTTATCACAATGACAGAGGTCTGTATCGCTCCCCCCACACTTCATACCCCCAGACTGTTTGGTAAGTGTTTGCATTCAAAGAGTTTAAGACTTTAGAATAGGCACGTGACTATACAAGCAGTGTGAATTTTCATGACAGTTGACTTCTCTGTAGCTGCATGTTACCTGCTGTCCACTTCAGATTGTCCACTTTAGTTACTAGTTATGACCAAGAGGGATGTACTCAAAGTGCAGGAGTAACTTTCTAATTTTAAATACTGTTCTAATTTTAAATACTGTTATTAGGCCAGATTCTGGCTATTTCTATCAGGTATTTCAAGCAAACAGGGAGCTCTGCCCAAGCCATCCACTTCTGAACCACTGAGGAGCTGAAGTGTTTTCTAATCCCTTGGGATAAGAGCTGCTTAGTCCTGAAATACAATGCTACTCTTCAGCTTCTCCAAGGATTAAACCTTTTTTTAAGCTAAGTCAAAAGGAGTTTTTCTATTGTTTTGATCAAGATAGGAATTTTTCTCAGCAAGTAGTGGCATCCATAGGAGGCACTGTTTCTCTTAGCAGTCCCATAACAAGGACAGAGGCTGCTGGGGGTCTGCTGTTGGCAAGCAGGGATTATGAGGATTCCTCCTGGCACTGGCACGGAACATCCCAGTAGAGAAATTGGAGTCATTGCCTAAGGATTTACCAATCCTGCATCACTCCTTATGTCTCCTAAGTAATCTTGCTCTGTCACATACCACTTCTGATATCTCAATGGTATGACATTCATTACTTCAGTCTCTGGCTCCTGTCTGTGCTTTCTATCATCTTTGCAAGATTTCATGAACTATTAATGGGAAAAACATAAAGGACAGAGAGGTAACCGACCACTGCTGGCTCCACAATAAGGCACAGTCCCTGAGATGTCTGTGTGTAAAATCAACAGCTCTTCTAAAAATCATTGCTTGCATCTACAAATACAGGAGCCAGTGAACTACACAGAGCGTATGGATTTTGTCAGCTATCCTGCTTAGGAACAGCTTTGAATGTTAGATGAGAGGTGATTCAGAAGCATCTAGTTGTTTTTATGTCCTGACTGGCCTCCAATTGCTGCTGCAGAAGTGCTCACGTCTGTAAGTTTAATATATCTGCCAGCACAATAAAGGCACCTTGGACAACCTTGGGCGTCTGAATGGCACAGATCCCTAGTTCAGATGTGTCCTGATCATTCCCAAGATTTCTGCCTAGCTGGGAAAATGGAATACATTTGAAGTTCAAAGCTCGTATCTTCTGAATAGAATAAAAGGGTTTCCTTTGTCTTACTTAAATGGACCATTAGAAGAACAAGCAGCCCTTCATGTTTTTACACATGAAAGAAAACCCAGAAAGTCACAAGCTCTCACATGCAACTGAAAACTGTAAGTATATAGTGTGTCTAGATCTCATATGTAAGCTGTGATTTTAAGTGTCAGTCTTTATGTCACCTGACTGCTTTCATGCAATGAAAGGCATTGTGGTGCTTTGATTAATTCGTTTAGATTTTGGTAGTACCGAAGACTGTCTTCATTTAAATGTGAGTAGACTCTTGTGAGAACTTTGGCCATTGTGTGATGAGGAGAATGTACTGGTTGTGTGACCTGCGAGTTTCATTTCTACATCTACAAATTTCTTTCCAGACATGATTTAAATATGCTTCATGCCATGTAACTCAAACAATTCCATGAAAAAAGCGGAGCTAAATAAAATGGAAATGATCTGAAACTCTCATCATTGCTCTTAAAGCACATAATCTTATCAAATAACTGACAACAGTAGGGTGATGTCAATTTCCTAAATCTAAGTCCCGGAATCACATAGTGTCACACCTATTCGTGTAATGGTAAAGAAAAATTACACATTCTAAAAGGCAAAGTAGAAAGAACCCCAAAAGGATTAACAACAACAACAAAGTTTCATGATTTTGGGGGGCTGCCTCATGAATGTTGAATACTTGTCATTAGCGATATAGAAATAAAATACTGGGCTTTAGATTCTCTGGTTCTTCAGGTCTTCATGGCTGTTAAAGCACAGCATACTCTGTGTTTTGTCCCACTGGTCTCCACTGGTAACCTCATTTTTTTGCAGCAGCTTCGGGCTGAACATACAGTAGCAAAGCTGGTGTGTCAGCAATCCCACACACCTCTCTTGCTCTGTACTCCACTAATCTCTGTAAAGCAACAGGAACCCCCTATTCCACTCATCTACACTTTCTCTAACGTCTCCCCCTCTGGGGTCCCAGTCCTGCTGCTTTTCTTCCTCCAGCCTGGGTGCCCTGGGAATGTTCCACCTCAGCTGTCCTTGTGAGAGTAAAAGGCAAAGGATCAGACAAGAGAGAGCACGCCTTTGAAAACATGGATGTATCCAGGAAGGCTTAGTTCTGCCACCTTCAATTGTCTGGAAACACACTCTGTGAGTCACTTAACTGACTTTCATAACCTTATTCACTAGTTCATACAGAAACGTACAGAGGAAAGATAACAGAAGCAACAAGTCTGGAATGTGTTTGCTTCTTGTGCCTCAAGTCATGCATGCTGAAGCAAACTATTAGGGTTCCCTCTCACATGAACTGTGGGTGTGTGGAGAAATTTTGCTTGTAAACAAGCTATTGAATGGCTTCCTTTTCACCAGTCTTGTTTTTTAACATTATGTACACATTTTTTCTCTCTCAAAATGTTCCTTCTCTCCCGGAAGGAAAAAAAAATGAGGGATCCTCCTAGTTTAGGCCTATAGAGAGAAGGACCTGTGAAAAATTCCAGGAGCCACTGAAGCAATGGAGGGAGAGAAGAAAGAGTGCAGGGAAAGCAGATCATGAGAGCAGGTCAACAGGGAAAGGATTTGGACATTGAGGAGGAATTGTTTGTCAGAAGTATAGTCCTGCAAATTCAAAACTTTATTCTGGACTGTGTCCCATTTAAATAAGTTTAAAAGACTATGCTGAAATCTCTGGGGTGCCTCTCGTGGAGGTTAGAACTAGACCTCTACTTCTCTTCTGGGGCCTTTCTAATTTATCCATAGCTTTCCTCTAGATCCTTAACTCTTGAGGCTGAATGTGTTCTACATGACAGTAAAAGTCAAGATGCTTCAAGAGTGCAAATGCATCTGCTCTTTCTGCAAAAGCTGCCCCAGTGGTCACTTTTCCCACAACTGAGAGCTTTTAGCTTATTGAGTGGACAGATGAGGAGGAGTAATGGAGCACACTCTGAATCAGCACATTGCACAAACAGATTGGACAATCCATAGGAGGCAAGCTTCAGGCGTGTGCAACGATATGCTTGAAATGTAGCCACCAAGCTGTTCTTGAGGATCTGAACATCTAGAATGAACTATTACATTTATATGTCGGTTTTGCAGACATCATTAGTTCAAATGTTGGGATGGTTTGTTTTGTGGGATTTTTCTGGAAAATGAAAGGGAAATGAATAAGAACAGACAAGGTAAATGGTTATCTAAACAATTAATTTTATTGCAGAGATATACAATGGGTTTCTGAGAGACAATTTCACATCTTGCCATTCTGAGTCCTAAAAATTGTATTAGGATGCTGAAAAGCTGGCTGCTGTTTAGCTGTGATGGAGCTGTAAGGCTAAGATAAACTTATCTGAAGAAATACTAAAAGTGCCAGGATAATAAATGTACTTAGTATGCTCTCCGCTCCCTTGCAAAGCCCTGTATTCTTTCATCCTGATTTTTCCTCTAAATGAGGATTCTTTGCCAATGAAAATAGAAAAAGATTTTTGCATTCTCAAATATCTTAGCTTTTGGCATTTGGAGTAAAAACAGCTATTTCTGAAAAGTAAAGCTTTTTTTATGGAAAACTTCTGCTCCATAAGAGTCTAGAAGCTGTAAAAAGAGGCTTTTTCTTTCTTTGAAATTGCTGCAATTTTTAAAAGCAATAATGCAATTCATATGTTTTCTAAAACAAATTTAATTAGCTTTTAGTAAACATCTCACAAAAAGTTTAAGTATTTCCAGTAATCCAACGCATAATACCATCATTTACAATTGTTTTTCAGTGTCTTTATCGTGGCACATTGATGAGATTAGTCAGTAAATGCTGAAAAAAAATTGAGAGTTGGAAAAATGTGTTGTGACAGAATGAATGACACACGGGAATTCTGCAGCTATAGTGTCAGGCTTGTTGCAGTACTGTGTCAGTACTATCCTGTCAGAGAAGAATGCAATTACTGTGCAAAAATAATCTTTTCAGATTTTCCCAGTTGAGGTATGAAGGTGTCAAAAGTATTCAGATTACAGTTGCATTCCATGGAAAACCTTTACCTCAAAAAAGTATAAAGCAATATGCTTGAATCTTAGGAGATGATAACATGAAGGTCATTCCTAGGTGTCTCTGACCCTGCTTCTTGTGCATGTGGATTTATTTACGTTCCCCACGTGACAGAGGACTCCCCCAAGAACAAATGCTCTTTCTCTGTGCCTCCTCATATCTTCCTTTATTCATAAGCCCTCAAGCCAGAGAGAATCATCTATCATCTTATCTCCCTCTGGCATGACACAGGCAGCTGACTTTCACAAATTGAGCCCACCACTTCTAGTAGAAAGATAACCCGTCTGGCTTTAGAAATGGCTAATTCTAGGGACACACTTTCTCCATCTTCCCCGTAACCTCACAACCCTCAAAAGAAGGGAGATTGCCTGTGAATAGTGGGTTACTTGTGAAGTATAGGAGAGTAGAAAAGATTATCTCGCAATTTCAAATATTGAATTTGAATTTATTGAAGCAGAATTTCTTCAAGTTATGTGTACAAGCCAAGAATTAAGCCTGTATTATTGGACAAGAGAAGACCATTGGAAATTCCAGAAAGAAAATTCCTGTTCAAACTTATTCATGTTTATTGCAGACCACAGAAGTCACATTAACAACCTGAGTACTTTTTTTCCTGCCAGTGAACCTCAAATCACTCAGCAGTGCTAAATGAATAGAAAAGAAAAACAATATTTTTAAGCCCTTTTCTCTGCTCACTTCATCAGTTCAGTCGCATTACAGAAAGCCCTCTGAGCAGAGTACAGTATGAATATGCCAAATTTTGAGCCCAAAGAAATTTTCTTTTCATTCGAGCTGAGATACATTGACAACAACTCCATAAAAGTCAGCGGTGGCTTCTGCATTTACTTATGTGAAAAGGATAGAACAGAACCTGGTCCTGAATGACTGACTTTACTGCTTTCTGTTTTGCGGGCATAGGAATCATAAACAGAAGACGGATTTAACATTCAAAGCCAGGCTGGATGTGGCTCTGGGCAGCCTAGTCTGGTGGTTGGCGACCCTGCACATAGCAGGGGGGTTGAAACTAGATGATCATTGTGGTCCTTTTCAACTCAGGCCATTCTATGATTCTATGATATTATTAATGAGACAAGTCAGGTCTAACACGTATTGTAGGGATAAAATGGAAAAGAATAATAGAACGATATCAATCTTACAGTAAGACAAGGAAAGTAATATAAAAATCCACGTTACTGATATTAAGTAACAATAATTTTTCAAACTACTGAGACAGGAAACTACCTAATCATGAGGGAAAAATGCAGAAATAGGCATTCCATTACTAAGAAGGAATTACAGACATTTGGTAACACAAGTGAACAGCTGTGAAAATTCATATCTATACTAGTTCTCTTGACAAGGTCTGACAAAAGCATACGGCAAGAATTAAGAGGACAAGAAAAGAACTTCACTGTAAACATTATTCATGGCTGTTGAAAAACTGCTACATCTCTGCTGTGCCACTACCTGTTAAGTTTTAGCATTTGGTACTTTCAAGTGAGAATGAGAAATTAATGCAACCCACCCAGGAAGCCAGCTAACAGTTTCCAGCAACTCACCACCAAAATTAAAAAAAATAACAACAAAAAAAATGAAGGCAGAGTTTAACAAAACCTAAATACTGACAAAACTAAATGAATTCCCAGTAATATGAAATAGAAAGCCAAAGTGATATTCCAGATGGAGAGTATTTGGAGTTACATCAGTGAAATATGTAAAGCTAAAGGAATTGTAAAAAGAATGAAAATGAATCTATGACTGTTAAGTGAATAGTATAGGAAACTGTACCAATGAGAGAGGGGTGTGTTAGGCAGCAATGTTAAATGGGTTACCTTTTGCAAGATATTGGCTCTAGAGCACACGACCTCGCAAAATAAAAGCAAATGCAGCAACTCTTAGTAAACAGCAGATCATCTGTAGTGAGTTGTGAAAACTGACAGGTGCATGCACTGATATTTGACAATACGAAACAGAGAACAGATCAAATTCTGCTCTGCAGGCTGGCCGTCACAGCTGCTTTGAAGTACTGACCCTGGAAGCCTTCTGCTGTACTAGTGAAAGCTTATAGAGGACCCTGTTCTTTAGGGAGATGGGTGCTGCAGCACCTTTCCACTGGAGCCCAAGTCCTGTGAAGCTTAGTGACGGTATCCAGCTGACATTTACCAATTCCCTCTTCACTCTTAAAGCTGCTAGGATAAGGGATGGGGGAGAGATGGGGTGAAAGACAGAGCTAGAATGGGCTGCCCAGAGCCATCAGATGTAAACCTAGTCAAGGGCTCAGGTGCTTAGTGGGGCTTTTCAACCTCTGCACGTTGGCTGGCCAGGCAGTACTGCTGGATGGGGGAATGGCCTCTGCAGCCCAAAGAAATCGCAGGAACTGATCAGCCATGCTCTAGGGCGTCAGGACATCTGAGTCTTTCTTAAAGCCAGAAGAGTTCATTGTGAATGTATTTTATTTCAGTGTGATATTAGGCTGCAGATGACATTTACAGGCTTCTGCACAGCTTGGTTTTCAGTTTGATCTCACCTCTTTTTATCAGAGATCATGTGCAAACCCCTGTGCTCCAGCTGGATCTTCCACTGCGCTGGCAGATAGCCTAAGGCCAAGTTAAATATTGAACCTGGGGAGTGGCAAAATCTTTTCCTTTCTTGAGACTGAAAGCCTTCTGAACACCTTTAGCAAGTCACAACTTGATACATGTCTTAATATTATCCAACAATAACCAGAAAAATAAACTCTGTGTTGGCAAACAATTAAATCACAAGTTGCATTGAGATTCCAACTTCTATTTCCCTCTCCCTCATTCTTCCTTCCTCCCTCTCTCTCAACAGTTTAAAAACTTATTCTTCTTCAAAGCGGCCATTTGAGGCTGTCACAGAGTAAAACCACAGCCTTCAAAAATCTTACTTTCTCCCACCATCTAAAGAGGGCCTCATGTTTCATGACACCATCATGCCCTGAGCTCTGCAGTCTAGATGTCTCTACTTCTGCACCAGCCTCCATTTCTTTGGCCCGCTGCTGTTTGTTTGTTTCTTCTCTAATAGTTCATACACCCACATTTCACTCTCCCTGCCTCTCTTGGTTTTCACTCTCACAAAAGAAAGCAGACAAGACCAAAGCCCTTCTGACAGAAACCAGGCTAGATCAAAAGTTTAGCATTAGGAACACTGTCACAGAGGAGAAGTTTATATGCCAAATACCACTTAATGCTAAAAATGGGAAGTGAGATGTCACTGACTCTTCAGAAGTCACTTGAAATCCTTGTGTCGACATGTTCTGGTAGAACTCCTAGGTGAAGGAAACATTTATATTTCAAGCCGTCTGTTTCTATATTGTTCCTTAAGTTATATTTATTGCTTGACAGTGAAAAATTGATCAACACCTGTTCTATCTTAGTCTCTTAACAGGTTTGAAATATACCAGAGTGGAACATCTATTTGACATTTAAAAGAATGAGACAGTAGTGTACTGTGCTTAACTGTGACACTGTCAGTCAGTTCTTTTTTATACATCATAGACAGTGCTCACTAAATATGTGAAATGTTTCCTAGACACAATGGGAATGCTGTCCTGACCTTTAAGAAAAGATTAAAGTGTATGTGGTTTGCTTGCATATTTAGCATAGTCCTAAAATTCAGGCTCTTATCAGAGCCAACACAGAATGTAAAGTAAAATTCAGTAAGAGTGTCCCTAAATTAAACTGTGTCAGTCTTTCCCCCAGTTTCGGTGCCATGTTCCAAATGGGAAGCAGTCCGATGTGGTTAGGAGTCACTGTTTTCTGTTCTCTATTTGAGCACTGTCCAAGACAGACGGTGGGCATCTCTGAGATAGCTTATGCAGTCACTTCAAAGCTTCAGGAGGACCTTAGATTTACTGTCATTCTATAAGACTTACCTAGCAAAATCTGAAAAGTGTTTTCCTGGATCAGTTTAAATTCTGGCAATTTTTTCACTCCTTTGCAATTTGAGAAGGCTTTGGGCAGCAGCAGAGGCTCTGGAATTATCTTTTGCAGACTCAGGAAGATGGTACCAGACTGTGTCATTCTCAAATCACATTTGAATTTTTTTTCAGGATCAGCTCTGGAATCTTTTTAAAACAGAAGCTGTTGGCACTCACAGGGCGGGGGGGGTGGGGGGGGATCCTTACTCATGCAAATTGAATATTAGGAATTATTTTTATTGGATGAAATTCTTCTATCTGTCATTAGTTCATGGAGATCTATTAATATGGTGTTAAGGATAATACATTGCACTCTTGATCTGTGAAAAATATTGACTATGTAGGTTCCCTGCTTGCAGTTCACTCTTGCACGGTTTGCAGGATCCTGTGAAATGATCCAGGAAAGTCAGGCTGAAGAAGTAATGCAACAGCTACAGAAGGTGCTGCATACACAAAAACTGAACAGAGGACTGTACTCAATGCACAGAAACAAAGGGCCCATTAGAGAGGAAGGTTAAGAACATATCAGTGTATTTCAAACACAGATCCTAAAGCTGGTGAAATGCGTGCAGATCTTAACATTTTGCTTCGTGAATAGTTCCATTTAAATCAATGGGGCTCTTCATAGCATGTAAAACTTGACACATACATAAGTCTTGGCAGGATCAGGGCCAAACTTTTTTTCTGAAGAGTGTGACTTGCTTGGAGACATTCCAGAGGAAAAAAAACAACACGTGGGGCTTTCTATAAAATTGTTGGCACCATTCTGCTTATTAAACAGACATGAACTCACTCAAGTAAGATAAGGTCTAGACATTTGTATCAAGTATATGGAACTTTATGCCTACTTCTTAGTTGAAAAATTTAGCAATAATAGATCTAGATTTGTACGTTGCATTAATTTCTTGATACATATTTATTTAAGTTAGAGTTTTATAACATTACCTATCTTGTCTATTTTGCTACCTTACCTATAGTTCTGCTACCAGGCAAAATTTATTCTGCTGGCTAATAAAGTGCCAAAACTTTCAATCAGATTGCACAGAAAACAGTTTCTATTATCTACTTTGTGACCTTAGGAGGGGTAAAAAGCAAATCTTCCTGTCTTGCTTCAAACTAATTCAGCACTAAGTATATGAGAAAAGAATTTATTGTATTTGTGGCTTGTGTATTGAAGAGCAACATATTCATTTCAGGAACAGAGTCTAATTTTAGACCAGTATTGAAGGTGCTATTAAAATGAGAATGCTGGGAGTGCCAGGAGGACTTTTCAGGAGCAGTCCCAGTACGGTTCTTGAAATACAATGATTGTAAGATGAGAGAAATCACGGAACAAACTTCACTGGTTTAAATGGCACCTGTTATATACCTGGAATTTGTTGTCATGGACATGGCCTCAAACTGTTTCAGATAAACACCTCAACTTTATAGGTCTTTGAGAAAACAGAAATAGTCACTTGGCCCACTTGGTGCTGGACTGCTTGGTGGTAGATGCTGCCAGCACTTAAAATAAGCAGCCTGGGGAGACACGTGGAACATCTGGCAACAGCAGCTACTTTTAATCACACAGGCCACAGGTCACATTATACAACAGTGCCTAAAATCAGCGTCACATTTAGTAAAGCACGTTTACTCAGCCACTAGATGTCCTGAGGTCAGATTTAAAAGCTTCTGCAGATGTAGACAGGAACCCAGCAGTGTTTTCGCAAGTCCTTAGGTGCTTATTTCCCATTGGTTTCTCACTAGGACCCTCTTTGTATGATTACTTTAAAAATAGTTCAGAAATATAGTGTTAGCTGTCTCGAGGCATGCTGCCTTGCTCCAAGCTGCAGGAAAGCAAAAGCTGTGTTCGGGGTAACTTTTTCAGCTATGGTTACCTTTAGGGCAGCTGTCCTCCTATGTCTGTACCAAGCTCCTCTCAGGGCTCCTACTCTGGCAATGCCCTGGGCGAGTTGATGGGAATGATTGCTACATGAATCAGCCACATGTTAGTTAACAGAATCGCATAGAAAGTCTTGAAATCTTTTTCATCTCTTGGTGTGTGGGAATCTCTATAGATTTTTCAACAGAGATTGCCTTCCACATATATATGGTAAATAATAGTTTCTTTACTATTTTGACTGGGCTTCATTTGGAAAAATCCTCTTTGCATTCAGGGTTACCTCCTCTCTCCTCCCTGGTACTCTCCAGCCCTTCACCCAGACTGGCTGTGCCAGAAGGCACCAGGCCCCTTCTCTAAGCTTACTCCAGTGAGCAACTTCCACATTCCTATTTTTAAAAATTGTACATCTTGAATATAAGGGAACACATGGTCTTTGCAAGATAATCTCCAGTTCCTTCCCCATTCCACACAGTCACGCTGCTCAGTGCCAATTTTATTTCATGGCATTGCTGAAAGATCCGTTATAGAAATATATATAACCTACATTATCATTTCCCAGAAAAAAAAAAAAAAAAAGAAGAAGAAGAAGAAAAAAAAAGTGGGATGGGGAGGGAATGTTCCTGAGGAAACGGATTGTATTTTCATGATTTAAAAGTATTTAGAGCTAGAAGTAACAAACATAGAGCCGCGTCCTCAGAAATGTTATGCAGCGTATGCAAGCGTCAGCAAAGTAGCACTAGATGGCACTGTAGTTATCTGCAGTCAAAAAGCCTAGGCCAAATCCAGGGAAGGATGGACTCAGGTCCATCTCCGAATGGGCAGCTGCGATTTGCCACCTAAATTTTACCCGGGTGGCTTGGGGAGATTCTGAGGCATATGAGACATGGCAGTCCTTCTAAGGACTCTGGTATATATAACCTTCAGTAGGTTGCTAAATAATATGATACGTTTGATGTGAACAAAAAAACAAAACAAAACCAGCATGAAAAGCTTACTGAATGCTTTCATTTCAGAAAGTGAGACTGCGTGGGCACCTAAGAATTTGTTATGTTCTGTTGAATCCAAGGGAAGAATATTCAGATTCAGTGGTAAATCCAGTGTGTCTAAAATCATCTCATTCAAAAGAACACCAAAAATGTTATGTTGTGTTGGCAACTGGAAGTTCAATGCCTGTCTGCAGGTACAAGCTGGGTGTTTGCAACTGCAGTGTTTGGTGCCTAGAAATGAAGATTTGGCTTTGCGGGCCAAAGTCTGCTATATTTTGGGACTAGCCTCGTGCATCTCCTTATCTTACTGAGTTAAATGCTGACTGTTGCCAATTTCTTTTAAAGTTCCTCAACACTATTAGCAAACGTCAAAGCTCAATACACACCTTGTTCCTAATAATGCACATCTTGTTCCTAATTACAGGCAATGATGTGTTGTCTCCAACAGGTACTGCAATATGCTGATTCGGGTGCCAGCTTTTAGAAGTTTGCAGAAGAGCCATCTTTTATAGTAACAGTTGAATGATTCTATAGATTGTATTATCAAATACTTGTAGGAAAAAATAGAACCTGTTGAAAAAGTCACACTCTTTCTTGTAAAGTGAACCAATTTAAACTCAATTCTGGAGGTTGCTGCAATATAAAGGATACGGTGCATCCCAGATTTGAATTCTAGAAAGTTGTAGAACCAGATCAATAAATCTAGTAAATCCTTTTAAAGGAAACATGTAAGTGCGGATTATTCGGTACAAAAGCAATACAAGTTATTTTTATAATATGATAATTATTTTCGTGTTACGCATTTCTTTTAGTTACATTTTGCCTTCTGTTATGCTCCAGTTTCAAATCCTCAAAGGGTAATTAGTATCTATTTAACTTGAATCAGTGGGAGTCAGTTATCTCAGCCACTCTGACACTTATGTTTTAAGGAGAGATTGGTATGAATGTTTAATTTATTTCAAATATATCTTAATATAATCATATAGCTACTTAGAGCTTAGAGATATTTCCAGCCAAAAGGCCATATACCTCCTAGTTATAAATTAAAAAAATAAAAATAAAATTGAATAGTAGATTCCTTTATTACAAGAATGATCTTCATCCATATAAATAGCCTGACTGAAGACAATAGGATTGTTTAGAAAACAAAGCATTGGAAACAATAGTATTATTTGACCATAGAACTCGCTCCCACCCAGCCAACATGTGTAAGTTAAACCAAAATGGCATTCAGCACAGGAGGGTTGAGAAGAGGGGTAACAGAGTATAACCATCTTTTCCACTGCTTCAAACAATGCCAACATTTAAACAGCAGAAATTAAACACCCTTTGTGCTGGAATTGGACTGTTTGTCCATGCAAGGCTAAGCCTGTGGTAAAGACGAGAGACACATGATATCCAAAAAAACCTTTAAACTCTCTCTTTTAGTCATAAGCCACTGCTCTTTGAAATGATTCCTGTGTGGTTCTGAGCACATCCTGAGAAAATATGTTAGTTGTCCTACTTCTTCTAATGTGTACTCTAATAAGGGCTCCTTTAATCTGTGCTCTAAATCTCCTTTAATCTGGTCACTGTTTTACACTTTGAGATGTACCCCTAAGGCCTCTTCTTGCCTCAGAAGAGGCTTGAAAACAACCATAACTTGCTGCTTGCTACTTCAGACATGTCCATGTCTACATTCCCGGTGTTGATGTTGGTCCTGATAGATATATCCTAAAAGCAGGCTCTATCCTATATGCAAAAGTGACCTGTGTAGTTACTTGGCAGTGAAGCATGGCACTCACAGAAATACTTGCTGGGGAAGCAAACGTCTAATGAGACATGCAGTTTGTTGCTCAGCCCATTTGGCAACCTTGGTGATCTTAAAAAGTCAATCCCAACTTCTCATCTGAGGTCCAGAAGAGTAGCTGGAAAATATTCTGAAGAAATTTGCCAAACAGTGTGGTATGCCTGTGGGAAACAGCAATGCCCTGAAGTTCACCATTCTCACTGTCGCTGCAAAAACACAAGGTGACACACAAAAGGATGAAACAGTGTCTAAGCTGTCTTCAAGCGAGCACAGCCACAACAGTAGGGTATAGTGCCCAGCTGCATAGGCTTGGGATGAGGTGTGTGTTTGGTCATTGCAAATTACATTACCAAACCAATGTATTTGTATGTGGGTGTGTGACGTGGGGATCAGGAAGTTTGTCTTACTTAATTCTATGCTTGAAGGCTAGGTATCTTGCCTAAACTACTCACCTATGCTCCCTTTGTGTCAATGGCAAGGTAGGGTAATACATCCTCTTCTAACCAAGGGTTACAGCCTAGAAAACTAGTTTAGAAATTAAATAGCTACCATTCAGTTATCAGAACATGTAACAAAAATCTTCCCATGCACTTAAAAAATTCAAGCTATCATGAAATAGTTTAAAAACACAGCACATTTAAAACAACTTGCTTCCTTCTAGATTTGAAATGTACAGCAAATACTTTCTCAAATTCTCTTTTTATTGCAGTGAATTTTGACCTGCTTAATTTCCAACTTAGGGTGTTTTACCCTTCCTTAGTCAACCTAGTGACCCTGAGTTTCCTGAGTATCACCATGCTGTGCATGAGTGTGGTCACTTGGCATAGTGCACTGCAGTCCAGAACATCTCAGCTCGATCCAGCAAGCTCAGCCTCCTGAGTAGTTGAGCCTGCAAGCAAGCATCACCATGCCCAGCAAACAGCACACCAGCAGCAACCTGGGCTGCTTTAGGAGGAGCATTGGTCAAAGGAAGTGATCCACCTGGAGCTGCACCCAGCTTTGGGCTCCCCAGTACAAGATGTAGGCTTATTGGAGAGATCATACGCAGCACAGGGCCACAAAGGTGATTAAGGAACTGGCGCCTCTTTCATGTAAGGAGAGGCTGAGAGGGATGAGACAGTCTGGAGAAGAGGAGGCCCAGGGTGCGTCTTAACAGTGTGTATAAATACTTGGTGGGAGGGAATGAAGATGGAGCCAGACTCGTCTCAGTGCTGTCCATTGCCAGGTCAAAAGGCAATGGGCACATACTGAGACACAGGAGACTCTGTCTGAACAACAGAAAACACATTTCTACCTTGAGGGTTGCTGAACATTGGCACAGTTTGCCAGAGAAGTTGTGGAGACTCATTCCTTGGAGACATCCAAAACCCAATTGGACTTGATCCTGAGTAAGAAGCTCTAGGTGTCCCTGCATGAGCAGGGTTGGACTAGTGACCTCCAGATGTGCCTTCCAACCTCACACATTTGGGGACTCTGTAATTCTGTGAATTTGCTGTAAGAAAAGTCAGCTTCAAATCATCGCTGATTTGGTACCGCAAGGGCAGTATCCTTATGATATCTAATCTGCAGCAAATCCAGCCCTGGCACAGGCTATAGGCACCAATTTTAACATAAACCTAGTTTACTCTAAATGTAAATGACACTAGATTCAGATCAGTTGTATATTTGTTAGTATTTCATCCCTTTTGCCTTTAATTTTCATTTCCACAGTGCTCTTCAATTATGGTTTTAGTTGTGTATCCCAGTTCATATTTTTCATTCAATAGCAACAAAAATCCTGAAGAAACAAACAGCAACACTGTATTTTCTATGTTCCTTGATGGAGATTTAAAAGAAAATTTGAGACGCTTTCTCTTTTTTCTATTACATTCCTGCATTTGATTACTTATCCATATTTACATTTATCTACACACACATGCACATGCACAGACAAAGAATCATTTAATTTAAATCATTCAGGTGTTTTGACACTGTATGGGCAGTTTTATTACTTTTTTCTGTTCATTAAGTTTAGCTGCCAGCCTTCAGAAATCACATTAATATCCACTAACACCGAACGTTACTAATTATAATCAGATTTTTCTGAGGGTAAGACATCCAAATCCTTGGTACGCGATCTCTAACTTTTAGTGCTGGAAGAGCAAGTTCAAAATTCTTTGCTGCAAGTTTGGGGGTCTCCAAATGAGCTGTAGCCACCAACTACAAGTCCTCTCAAACCACCTCCTGGTAGGTAATGCCACAAAGGGATTTGGCCTGCACAGAGTCTAGGGGACTGATCGGCTGCTCCAGTTCATACTAGGATTATGCTGGCAGATAAGTGACCTTAAGACCTGGGGAACAAACAGAACTTTTGATGGAACTCTGTAGGTCTCAGGCCTTAATTTCAAAAAACTTTGGCCATGGCTCATACATTGATTTTCTTACCTGTTTGTACCTAAATTTCATTCTAAAACTCATGAAGATATGCAAAACAAAATGCAACCCTGTTCAGCCTAATGTCAGATCTGCACTACCTATAGCTTTTTAAAAACTGCATCTGCTCCTTGAGTGACAGGATAGTCACTACAAAGATGCGCAGAGATCTCTTTTGAGGATCTGGGGAGCACCACAGGCAGCTGAGGTACACATTGTTTTTCTTGCCCTCTTTCCAACGAACTGTGACATTTGCAGAGGAAAAGCACTACATCAATGCTGAAAACTGGGACTCCATGCTGAATTTTGCAGAACACAGTCGCAAATCTTGGGAGCAGTCCTATGGACCAGGTACTGAAAATACAAACCTGGAACACATTTGGATGGCATTAACTAAGTTTCAACCCAGCCATTTTCTACTGCTGCTGTAGCCTGGAAAACTATGCAAATGCACTGCTGCTAAGGGAAGGAGGAAAAACTCATCGAGTCCAGACAACAGAAGCTCCCATTAGTATTCTGTCACAGTGGAATAAACCCAACTGTTCAGACAGAATAGGCACAAGTGAAGGTCTCAGAGGGAATACAGCTGGTTGAATAGGAATGTCTCTAATCTCTCAGCAGTGCCACAAATCCCCGTTGAGAAAATGAATTTTGGAAATTCATTTCAAATTTTTAACTGTTATTTGGTTTCCATGGAATAGTACCATGCCTCAGGCCACTCTAATAACATTCCTGGCTTGCCCTGCTATAAAAATCCGTTAAAACTCATCCAGTCAGATGATTTGGGTTTTAGTATCAAGTCGCTTTGGAGAACTTTCATGGCTGGAGGTGCATAATAGTACGTTTTATTACTGCTATTAAAAAAAGAAAAAAAAAAGCAAAACTAGAAGAGACATGGTTTGCTTCTGCCCATTGGGAGGTCTGGTTTGTTATTACATTCTGTGTGATGATAATTAATGACTCCTCAAACAGCACTAAAAAAGTGTTCCCTGGCTAAAATTTTCAAAAGTAACTAATGATTTGGGGTTTCTTTGCTTTTATGTGTTCACTCTGAAATACCTTAAGAAGGGACCTGGTTTTCAGAAAATGCTAAGCACTGACTTCCTAGAAATTGTCCACCTTGCTCTTAAAACCTTCAAACTTTGTCATTTTAAGGCAATGGTAGGTGCTGTTTACTGGTAACAAAAAACTAAATAAAATATGTCACGTCTTAATAAGTAAAAGAGCCCCGAACAGATTTTTAGATTTCAAATAAATGCATTTCAAAGGAAAAAAAAAGAAAAGAAAAGAAAAGGACAGCTACTTAATTAACAAACATATAAGCAAAAGAAGGTAGACAGGGACCGGTTCTAGCAGTTGTTTTGTATTGCTTATTAAAAGAAAGATCAAGACCACATCCTGCAGTCCTAGGTCGTGCTTGGACATGTCAGAGTACTTTGGAATAACACTGTGTGGGTTGTGCCTGCCTGAAGCTGTCCTGGAGCCTGACTGCCCAGCAGGACAAATCACTATTAACTCCTGTGCAAAGTGGAGAACCTGCAACTGAATCAGAAAGCTGGTGTTACAGCTTTGGTGTCAATGCTCATTCAAGGCATGCAGCAATGGAGAAAGGAGCATCACTAATGTCCTTATTTCATCCACTCAAATGACTCAGCTTCAGTAAAATGCAGGTCTTTCCCCCAGCTCAGAAGGTAGAAGAAAGCAAAGGACTGAAGGAGAAAGCAAGCAACTACGTCTGAGCTCTTCTTCTGCCAGTGTTAACAGCAGTGTATCCTTATTTCATTCCCCTCCACTTCCAGTCATGTGCAGTTAGTCCAGACAAAAAGCCTGCTTTGTGTCTGTCTCCCCGGCTTGGTTCCACAGCATGAAGAAGCCTTTCTTTTTTCTTGAGGGGCAGTCCCTGGACAGGGCAGGTGTGTTGGATCTTCAGCTCAACGTCTTCTTCCGGTATCTGAGGTTCTCACATTTTTAATTGCAAGTTCACTTTCAATCTGTTTGGATGAGATGCAACTTTTGATCCTGTGAGGTTAGTGAGTGTACTCGCAAGCCAGCAGATGACCACACTGAAGCAGATTTTGCTTGGAGGCAGCAGACGGATGTCAGTGAAGGCAAAGCAGTGTAGCAGTAGCTCAAGTTGCCCAGCTGCATGAAGGCAGCTGATGAAGGGATTATTTCTGCTGAATTAGATGCCAGACAAGGCTCTGCTCTTGCTTAAGCTTGCTCCACTTTCTCCAGAATTGTCCACTTTTGTTTAGCAGAGGTCCCTCTTCCCCAGTCCCATGGTTTATGTGGTACATGCTCATCATCCTTTTTGCTTCAAGGTATCCTTCCTGACAGGATTTATCCACAGATACCAAGTTTCCTGAGCAGGACAGTGGAATTGATTATTGCTTTTCTCCAGCTATCTTTCCCTGTAATTATCCTAGATTTTCCAACGCTGATTTTTCTCTTTTGCATGGATGAAGGGAGGAGGAGTGTTTGTCTAGTCCCAGCCTGAAGACAAAATGCCTAGAAGTAAGGAAGGAACGTCAAATGACCACACTTCCAATGGATGACTTCTCCGACTTTAATGGGCAATGCGTGGGCTGTCTCCTGTGGGCTAGAAGAAGCACTTCTTCTTTCCAGCCTGGAAAATCCTACCGCTATTCTGCGCCATGGTTCTCACAGACAGACAGGCTTTTGGACATGAAGCAGAGATGCGTGGTATACAGAGAAAGCTGCTATTCCATCCAAAATTAAAAGGGCACTATTTTGCTTTGCTGAACTACAGTTCAATTTTACAACTCCCAGTGCACTAACTGAGGTTTACTATGTGATTGATGAGCTGCTAGGAGAGAGGGAAGAACATGTGCCTTGCCTAACTTCATGACCCTTCATGAAATTCTGTTTGTAATAGAAAAAGTTTGATTTAAGGTCTACGCCTGCATTTGCTTTCTCAAAACTGCTCTAAGGTGGAGACAGAATAAACCCTGGAGAAGGGAGTGGGAGAAGGAGCTCAGAGCCAGAGATGCAGAGCTTGCAAAAGCCTGGATATTTCTTATGTAGAACCATGGACAGTCAGGAACACATTAAAAAACAATAACCAGGGTGAGGTGGGCTAGAGAAATGCAGCTAGTCTGGCAGCTTGGGGTTCAGGACAGCTCACAGCACAGCAATGGGCAGCCTCACCCAGCTGTGGCAGGCTGGGGACACAGGGCACAGCATGCCCAGCAGTGCAGCACTGCATTGCTGGCAGAGCACGCAGCTGCTGGTGGCAAATCTGGGAGATAAACATGGAAAGATGAAAGCAGGCCAATGTGGGAGGTAGCAGGCAGCTTGGTTTCCAGCCACTGGTCACCTTCTTCCAAGCCTTACCTCCTCACAGTGTCCACTCACAATGAATGGATCATTGCTCTCCTTCAGGAAAATGAATTGCCTTAGGCAAAAAAGGGGATTGCCCAGATGTTTCCCCAGAGAACTGCTTTGCATTGGAGGGTGTGTGCACGTCCTGAGAAAGGATGTGATCTGATTTCTTTTAATAGACACATTGCATCCTCATAGTCTGGAGCATCCACAATTGTCCCTGGCTTTTCATGTCCTTCTCAGAGTCGCACTGATACAGCTTTTTAAGATGCCCATGCTAATGCTTTGCTACAGAAATGCCACAAGAAATAGCATCGTGTACTGAGGCCTCAGCACTGGCCTGTTGCATCAGTGCTTCCCCCCAGAATATACGTAGCTCCAGCGTCTTTAAGTGTCAGGCTGGGTATGTGGTGAATGGGGAAGAAAATCACAGTCTTTGTCCTGCTGAGTTCTGGTGATGGCTGAGTCAGATGCTGATCTGAGTCACCATAATGGTGTTCAGATGGACAAGCTGAGCTTATTATTGTTGAAAGGGTGGAGTTCAGGTGGTCTGGCAGGACACAGAAGATAGAAGCCTGGTATTCTAGTGACAGAGTAAGTGCATGAGTTTAAAAAGGATCCTGTGGTTCTGAGAATTGAAAGAGGGCTAGAGACTGGTAAAAGGGCCTGGGAAGTCAGAGAGAGGGACCTGGTTCTACTGGAGTATGGATAAACCATGCCAAATCTTACACCACACGCAGAAGTCAAGTTACCGTTCCAAAAGATCTGGAATAGCTTTTTACTGACATGGTTTTTTTTTCCTTGAAGAGGCCATGGTATTTTTGATTCCTTGCTGAGTGTACTACAACTCTATTTTTCAGGGAAATTAACATATTTTCCGAGAGTTTGGAATTTTTTTAACTTGAAGCATTGTAGTAATAAAGAAATAAAATGCTCTTAGGAATGCTGCATATTTATCTGACTCCATTTCACAGACATGCTGAAAGAAAAAGCAAGATCAACCATGCTGGGTCTCAGAGTCCTTGGATTTTTTTTTGTTCCACGTTAAATATAAAAACCTCCCAAATCTAATGAGTCCTGTTATTCTGCAGTCACAGATGAATTTCTTTTCTATCACCCAATGTGATGAATAGCAAGAATTATTTGGATTGCCAGTATAATTATTTCCTCTAGGAGTTACATATTTATTAATACTGCACTACTATTTCTCCCTATCTCTAGTAAAAATGCACTTCATCTCTCATTCTGACAGTGACGTTTCAGTGACTTTACAATTAGTGAGGGATATCCTGTCTCCCTTTCCCAATTTGAATAAAACATTTCAGACATAGTAATCCTGAAAAATAGGTAAGTGTGCAAGAGCAAAAAAGCCCACCCAAAGAAAAAGTAAAGTGTTTGTAATAAAAGGCATAATATGTGGGTTTAAAATTAGGAAAAAGGCAGTGAACTTTGCTTTCAGTACCCATACACAAGGAATGGAATTGCTAATGGAAGCAATTGATGAGGGAGCTCCCATGCAATTCCCCTTCATTCCCCCACAGTTTGCATACTGAGACAATCACAGTGGAATGAACCATTCACTAACACGTTTGGAAACAGTAGAGTACGTTAGGGTAGACTGGCCTATTATATTTTGGTTTGATTGTTACTTTGCTCAGAAATGCAGTAAGAGAGTTCACAATGTACAACAAGCAAATGCTTTATATATGCTGTCGCAGAATATAACATGCTATTGAACAGAGGAGTAACAATTTACATTCCCTTCTTAGAAGTGTAAGTAATTACATAGGAGACAATGTACAGAACAATCAGGTTCTTCCTTTCATTCACTGAAGTTAGTCAACGTGCTTTAATGAGTGGCTGGTTACAAGATAAGACCTTGATTTGTAACCACCTTTTCAAGTGAAAAGCTCGATGTGAACTGTGTCTACCAACCAATTCAGATGGGTCCAGCTGCTCATGTGTATAATGGCTTACATCATCATGTAAGAGATATGTTATACAAATATGGTATGTACGTCTGTGCTGCCCTGTCAGCTGGCAAAACGTTGCCTCTTGGAAATGAGGAAGGGTCTCATTTTTAACAGTCTTTCCCTTTGCATCAGTCTTGTTTGTCTTTTTCCTCTACCCAGCCACCAATTTCCACAAAACCTACGGGAAATGAAATGTCACATCTCTTACCTCTTCGTCAAATGCAGTAAAAATTGGCCCCCTCATTCAAAAGTATTCAGAGGGCAGGGACATAAGTGGAACAGAAGTGGCGTTGCATTTCTGCTTATTCATATTAGGTGAGGGGTGGAGAATTATATCACTAGCCCTCGAAACTGTAGAAGAATCAAGTTTCTTTGACATAAATCAGGCTTGTCCTTGACACTTGCCTTGACAAGAAAGTAGAGCAATATAAAAAGAGATGAATACCAACCCACCTGCCTCCTCCCCGCACTTCTTGGCACAGCGTTACATGGTTACCGCTGGCCTCCCTACCAACAAGTCCTCTCAGATTTCTGCCACTCCGCTGCTTATTCTTTGTCCCCAGATCTTGCCCACAGCTGCCCCTTGGAGTATAGCATAGCTAAAAGCTGGGCAGTGCAAGTCTCACTCTTGCTGTCAAAATGCACTTTCTGTGCTGTTTTTGCTACTGCTGCTAAGAACTACCATTCCCTCCTATTGATTAAAAAGCTTTTTGCTCCAAGGCTTACAGAAGAAGTAATGTACTTGATTTTTTTTAAGAGCTGCAAAGTCAGGAAGGAATTTCCTCTTCCCTGTTGCTTGGCAAGAGATGGAGAATGTTACGGCTTCTGGGAGTGGCAACAAAAGCTAGCTGAAGTCCAGCCAACCTGTCCTAGTTTGAAAGATCCACAGCTCAGAAGGGGCAATCTTAATAGTCTGTAATACAGATCACAGGAGTGCCACGGTTTATTCTTGTTTATACTGCAGTGCAGCATTTTGGAAATTAGTCTTTAGTGATGAAGAAGCATCATACAATGTGTGGTAAACTATTTCAAGCTGTGAAAAAGGAAGAGCTTTGTTTCTGGTCTGAACTCAATGAGGTTAAACTTCCAGATTATCAGTCTTGTTGTATCTTTATATGATTGATACTGAAAAGCCTTCTCTAGCAAAGTCTGCTTCCTAGATATTTACCTATACACTGCAATCCAGGCACTTCATGACCTCTCCTTTGATTAGCTTGAGCTCTCAATGTCTTGCAGGATGTGTACCAATCTCCTGTTACTGGAAGGCTACTCTGGGAGTCCTCTCTGATGTGTCTTAGTCATTACTTCAGTCCAGTGACTTTTCTTTACTGTCCTTTTTGAAAAATTCATTGATTCGGGTTCACTTTCACTTTGGATGCAGTGATTTGAACAGAGGATGAAGCAAAACATAACAGTCATGCAAAATATGCCACGTAGGTTGTGCAGCCATGCAGTACTACTGTCAGGCAGCAGGAGGAATAAAATAAGCTCTGCAAAGCCATGTATTCCTAGCTGTTTAAAGTACAGTGCAGAGGGTTTTTTGGAACAAGTTGTTTCCCTTCTTTCATTTCAATCCTTTCCTTTTTTTTTTTTTTTTTTTTTTTTTTTTTTTTTTTTTTTTTTTTTTTTTTTAGTGAAAAGAGGAGAATGTACCTGTGTGTTTGCCTTAGTGACGGTTTGCAGTCTGTGGATACAAGGGATACATGACTGATGTCAACATGTTTCTCTGTTTCTAGCCAAGTTGGCGATACTGCCTTACCCTGAAAGAGAGGTAACTGATTTCCACCCACTTACAGAAAATCTAATCTATTAACAGTGGATCAGATGAAAGGATCTGTTTTTCAGAGCTACGGTGCTTGCTAGAACATGCAGGGAAGGAAACGGACATAATTTGGCTACTGACAGCTCCCCAGCTGCATGGCCAGACCTGTAGAGCGTGCAGCAAGCAGCACTAACATGGAGCAGGGCAGTTACAGCCCTTCTGGGTAAACTGGTGGTTGGCCTATCTATGAACTCAGAATAAAAGCACATCACTCTGATACGTAGTAACAAGCTGTATAAAGCTGGGCAAATGCTTACAAAACTTTGATTATATATATTCTTCAAACTGATCTCGACTCACCTTGCCATCAAACCCTAGATCCGTGCTGGTGAATTTTCTCTGTTGGTTGCCTACTTGAGACATGTTTCCATTACCCCAAAACGTATCCTAAGGTACCACACGAGCAACTCATACCATGAACAATGTTACAGAAAAGAAACACTCAGTGTATGTACTCCGCTTGCTGCATCTCAGGGGAGCCCTTTGCCTATCTGTACTGCTAATGCCTTTCAAACAACAGGGATAAACACCATACCAAAACTCTCAGGCTCAAACACATTTATTTATTGTCAATTTACAGGAAATAGCTTTTGCTTTATGAAAACCTTGATCCCACAGTCATTACACCTTTGGAATTTGGAGGCTGCAGTTTATTTTTTATTATTTTTCCTCCTCAAAGGTAACACAGCAGATGAGAGACTATTCAGTTAACTTTTATATGGACAATTTAAATTTTGGAAAACATTCAGCTGTCCCTCCTGCTGTCATTGACATATGCGAGATGTCTCACTTCAGAACTAATGGAAATGGTCATCACTGAATGGAGAGTAACAGCAAGGAAATCTTTGCGTTTGAACCCTGTGAAGGAGCCAGTGCCATAATTTGATGGACAAACTGTCAGACAGAATAAAGACCTATTGCACATAATGGATGTGCAGAGCAGAATGGATTTTTATTGTGAAATGTCTGTGTGGTTAAATCAGACATCACAAGAGAAGTTAAGGTAATCACAACAGAAATCTGTCAGTGATAAACGCTTTTCAAGGCTGTGCACAGACACCAAAAATTCATTCAAATACATACATATCTTTTTAAAGGCTGATCTTTTATTCTCTTTTTAAATTCTGAAACACATGCAAGCCCACCTAAATCTAACTTGTATCTGCAGTTTTTATCAGTTAGTGTTTAGCGTCAAAGATTTTTTTTAAAACAAGTGTTTAATTAACTTGCATTCCTATGGATAGTGCAGGTCTCTTGGAAGTTCTAATATAAATAAACAAAGCTTATGATTAGAAAATCTTCTTCTATTTTACAGTAAGTAGCACCCAATTTTCTTCCATTTCCCTCATCCCACCATCAGATTCCCAAAATGAAACATATGGTACAAAGAACAAAGCAGTGAATTATTTCCCTCTACTTACTTACTAGTTCTTTGCCTGAGCAGCAAACCAGAAAGGATTTTTTATTAAATGAAGAAGTCTGTTGATCCTAGACTGCCAAATCACTGTATTTTCTTTTCAGAAGCCATGGTGGAGCAGTAATGCAGACCATGGGAAAAAAAAAAAATGGGAGAGGCAGAGTCCCTGTGGAAAGGAGACTGCGACATTCTGCTCTGGAATTCACTCAGGGTAATAATTTTCTCAGTGCAGGAGTTCACTGTCCTCTGACAGCAGAACAAAGCCTGTTCCAGTGTGCTTTCAAAGTGTAGATGAGGGAAGAAAGCTGGTAGAGAGAGGTAACACATTCTCTTACACCAAGTAACACAGCTGAGGGAAAAAGAACCAAGAAGCTTTCAGCAAAACCAAAGCCAACAAACCTGCAAGGAAGGAGGAGTGCTTTCCCATTTGGATGCTCTGCAATCAGACTATCTAGGCCATCACACAAATTTCCTCTGACTGACTATTTTTTAATTTGTGCTTTTGGAAGGGCGAGAAGTATGATAACCTGCTAACTTCCTTTCTATCTATGCACAGACCTCAAAAACTGGAGAAAGACTTCTTATGTCTGTAGGTTTGGCAGTGAGGGCAAGTAAAGGCCAGCCTGTATCCCGCATGCTTCATACCATTCCAGTTACACTTCTACCTGTGACTGACATCTTTGTAAAGCTGAAATTAAATTTTTGTGTGCATCAACACTGAAAGAGTCCTTGGAAGGTTATCTGGTCCAACTCCCTCCTTAAACAGTGAATTTATTTGAGATGCTAAGCAACCTGTAACTATCCTATTTGTACTTTCCTGGACGGTGCAAGCACTTTAGACAAATCACACAGTGTGGCAACAGTTGCATACCTATCCTCTTCTGTCTGCTATCTAATGAGCAGCTGCATCTGACCGTGATGAGTAAACAGAAAGGTTTGAAATCACTATGCCAGTCTTGCACTTTCTTACCTATTAAAGACAAACTGTGGCTTTTTCTTTCCTTTTCCCTTCCCCTTCCCCTTTCCCTTTCATTTTCCCTTTCCCTTTCCTTTCCCCTTTCCCCTTTCTCTCTTTTTCTTTTTTCCTTTATTTTTCTCTATCTTTTTCTTTGTTCTTTTTTCCCCTTCCCATCTCTCCCCTTCCCCTTCCCCTTCTGCACAATGGCAGGGCTTTTGCTTTGCTAATTCAGCTCTGTACTTGACGTGATAAAATCCAGATTGTCTTGGTGAGCATGTGGAGGCAGCTGAGCATTTCTGAAAATCCCCATGGATCAGACAGTTCTTTTACCGTATCCCAGAGCTGATCTTTCCCTTGAGTCCTGAGGGGATTTAAGCGCAACTAATAAGGAATTCTACTAATTACCCAAATGTTGATATCACGTACAAAAACACATTGTGTATACCCCTTGTCTGCTGTACTGGCAAAGCAGCACAAATGATTTCTCTTCAGTTCTGCTGGAAGTCAGGGATTCCCAATTCCCTGTCCTATAACTCTGTAACCTCTGGACAAAATAAATGTTTACAGAGTCAGATTTAAGAAAAAAAAAAAAAAAAAAAAACAAAAAAACCCAACACCAATATATTTACTTTGTCAGAAGAGTTTATTCTAAAGGCATAATCAAAGAAACTCCTAACAACTTCAAAAAACTTCAGTGGAAGCAATGACACTCATTTTGTGTACTGATGGACAGTTTGGTGTACTGACGGACAGTCGGCTGAGTATGAGCCAGCAGTGTGCCCAGGTGGCCAAGAAGGCCAATGGCATCCTGGCTTGTATCAGGAATGATGTGGTGATCAGGGCTAGGGAAGTAATCCTGCCCCTGTACTCGGCACTGGTGAGGCCTCACCTTGAGTACTGTGTTCAGGTTTGGGCACCTCAGTACAGAAAGGACATGGAGGTGCTGGAGCAGGTCCAAAGAAGGGCAACAAGGCTTGTGAAGGGCTTGGAGAATATGTCCTATGAAGAGAGACTGAAGGAACTGGGGCTGTTCAGTCTGGGGAAAAGGAGGCTGAGGGGAGACCTTATTGCCCTCTTCCAATACCTGAAAGGTGCTTACAGCGAGAGCGGGGTTGGTCTCTTCTCACTGGTGACAGGTGACAGGATGAGGGGAAATGGCCTCAAGTTGCGCCAGGGTAAGTTTAGGTTGGATATCAGGAAACACTTCTTTACAGAAAGGGTTGTTAAGCACTGGAATAGGCTCCCCAGAGAGGTGGTTGAGTCACCATCCCTGGATGTGTTTAAAAACCGTTTGGATGTGGTGCTCAGGGACATGATTTAGCAGAGGTTTGTTAGATTAGGGTAGTATGGTTAGGTTGCAGTTGGACTCGATGATCTTTAAGGTCTTTTCCAACCTGAGTGATTCTATGATGCTATGATTCTATGAATCCCAGATGTTGTCTTCTAACATAAAACTTTGGCTTCATGACTTTTCTGAAAGACTAGCACCTACGCAAATTTGAGTAATGAACCATTCTGATTGTTTGGTAAAACAGGATATCAAGAAAGAAATTACCACACACCCAAGAATGCCATACTCATGTTCACAAATAGTAAGCAAATTTATTGACCAAAGCTGAAAAGAGGTAGTCAGTTAATACCAGCTGTTCTACTAGCTCTGCATCAGCTCACTGCAGTCACATGGAGTTTTATATTTAATCTCCGTGCTTAGTTACGTTGGTTCTCCTTTTTTTTCCCTTTCTTTTTCTTTAATTCAGTGTTTCCATGAAGGGGTTAATCCAGGTAGAAACTAAGAAAAAAAGCCGAAAGATCTCCCGTCTGTGGAAATGAAAGGAAGGAAGTTGGAAGGAAGTTCTTTGGACAAGCAAGTTTGCATAGAGCTGAGAGATGTTGGATTTTAAGGAAAAGCAGTAATGATTAGAGTGTAGGCCTTAACTTCCCTTGTTAAACTAAAGAGGTCTGTGTGGACGGGGTTTACATTAAATGGGGTTCCTTCTAGGTCAGATGGAACGTCTGTAGAATGGCAATAATGACTTCTAAAGTGTCGGTCTGACGGTCTCTCTGAAGTCGTTATTCTTCTTTATGAATAGTTTCAAGATTCTCCTCAGCTTTATTACTTCTGTCTGAGAATGTAAAACTTTATACATGCTCTACATGTTGAATATATTTAATGATATTGAGGTGTTCATGATATTTTTGATGAGTCTCTGGTTACAGGCAGGTAGCATCTTTGTAGGTGTAGGATTAACTGTTATTTTTCTAGCTGAAACTGTAGCATAACTGCTGTTTTTCTAACAGAAGCTGTACCTTAATCCTGACAAAAACAGAAACATCAAAAGGATTTGCTCTATGAATAAGAAGTAAGACAGCAAATCTGGTGTTTTAAGGTCTGCAGTTAATAAAACTTTATACTTCTGAGAAGTCCATAAGTATCTAGCATAAAAATATTTACTACATAGTAAAATTAAAAATGAATGTTTGCCACAGAAGTCATTAAAACTGAGAGTCTGAAAGTTGAAGTTAGACTGATTTATGCAACTGCCGTACAAGTAGTGTCAGTACATGGTAACCATAGAAAGTACAAATTGTGACTTGATGCTTCTGCAGCAAAAGCTCTCAGGTGTCCTGGAGATACTGCTACCGAGTCACAGGACGGCTGAGGTGGGCTGACCTCAGGTGGGCAGAGGTCAGTCTGCTTTAACCCCAGCTCCAGTAGGACCACCAGAGCCTGCGAGGTGCAGAAAGGGCTCTGCTCGGGCCCCGCCGGCCGCCCGTGCGGAGCGCCTCGGGGGTGTGAAGAAGCACCGAGAAAAGGCCTGTTTCCACCGGCCCGCAGCAACTGCATTTGGCAGCTATGCCAGCACCTCGGCCAGGCGCACCGGGACCAATACCGCCCACTGCCGCTAGGCCCGCAGCCACCGCTTCCGCCCCGAAGCGCCGCCGCGTCACACCGTCCCGTCCCGCCCCGCCTCGCGCCCCGCGCCCGAACCCAAAATGGCCTCTGACGAGCCCCTTCCCAGATTGGGCACCGCGCCCGACTCCAAGATGGTCGTCAATGGAGGCTCTCCGAACCCATCCTAGCGGGTCAGTCCGAGAGCTGCGTCCCCATTGGCTGCGCGATGCTCCGCCTCAGCCGGCCTGCCTCTGCCATTGGCTCTGCGGAGGACCAGGCTGGCTCTCATTGGCTACTGAGGTGTCGCTCCCGCTCTCTCCGCTCCGGGGCAAGGAGAACTATTTTCCATTCGGCGGAGGGGGGCCGGGGAGGGGGCTCCGGTGGTAGCACCGTGCTCGCTGAGCGGCAGGCGGCGGAGGATGCTGCGGCCGTTGGGGCCGCCGGGACGGCGCTGAGCCGTCCGCGCCGCGGCGCAGCGGTAGGTGTCTCGGGCCGGTGCTCGGCGGCCGGGACCTGCGCCGTTCGCCCCCCGGCGGCGGGAGGCGGCCGCTCCCCG